>CM060319.1:73042128-73052128 GCA_030674155.1 Stramonita haemastoma
CCTCTTTATCTTCTTTCTCTTCCTCCCCCTCCTCTTCCTTGCTCTGTCTGTACTAAAGGCCACTCTAACTTGTACTAACTTTGGGTTAACGACCCCTTCCACTTACCACCATCCACCCCTTCCCACTCTCACCCACCCTACCCTCTACTCATACGATTACCGTCTACAGTTTTCAACATTTCGTACGAAAAAAAACAAGCCAGAAAATTAAACAGACTCGAAAGAGCACTTAAAAATGACTAGTCAGATTAGGGGTTGTATTCATGCGCTTTGACTTGTTTGCTTTTTAAGATTCAGCGCTATTTTTTTTTTAAATGTAGTAGTAGTTAGTAGTAGTAGTAGTAGTAGTAGAAGTAGTAGTAGTAGTAGTAGTAGTAGTAGTAGTAGTAGTAGCAGTAGTAGTAGTTGTTCTTGTTGTAGTTGTAGTAGCAGTACTGTGTCCCACTTGTCACAAACCATTTCTCTGTGTAGCATTCAGGCTGCTCTCCCTTGACGACGACAATGAAGAAGAATAATCTTTATATAGGGTTACATATAACAATACCGAAGTTTTCCCCATATATTATTTAAGTTTTGACACTGTGATCTAAACCAGTCCTGTTGTATACAGAGTTTCTAAGTTTGAATGCAAATGAAGTTACAGGGTGTCACCACGCATTCACTTTCAAGTTTCATTTGGGTCATGTATATTTGTCGTCATAAGATCGGTGACGTCATCTCGAAACCCCGCCAATAGAATCAAGAAACTACGTTTCACATTTGCCGTGTTGTCTGTCGTCAAGTTTTGAAATTGTAAACGTCATCTCAGGATCTAACACAACAAAGAAGCTGTTAAGATTGGCTACATTTTCTGTCGTCATCATTTCTCATATTAATGACGTAAGCTCGGAAATCCACCAATACAATAACACCTTTTTTTTTAACGTATGCTGCGATGTCCATTGTCATTTCTTAAAAAAAAAAAGATGACATCATCAATCATCATGTTTGCAGTTTTCCAGTCCCTCCAGTTCTCCATCCAGATTGTACTTTCATTGTAGTCTCTAGTTCCAATCATGTTACTTATAGCCCTGCCGACCACACAGGCCATATCGGGGCTGTAGTCTCTAGTTAATGGACAATACATGCATTCTTTAGTAATCATGGGTTGATACATTCGTCTGCGTTTTTGTTTGCTCTAGTGTCCGGTGTTCTCACTCATTCCATCACAAATTCCATTTCTTTTCCCCCACAGTCATATTTCCATCCCCGAGTTCCAGTAAGCTATCTGCATTCTCTCAATACAAGTTGTTCCCAAATTTGTTTAACAGAATGAGGCTGAAGCCAGACATCCCGGAATATACATGTTATAACCCCACCACTACACGCAGGAGACAGCGTGGCTGTAGATCTGTGAAATCTAAGTCTGAACAGAGAGAGGCCTTTTGTTTGGACAGTATAAGGGCAGAGGGGAAGTGGGACAGCACAGCTTATATCAGCGTCAATATGGCCTAGAGTGGAGGAGTAGGAACAGAAGAGTGACTAACATGGACACCATAAAGTGAACAGGGGGTGGCGATAACATGACCCATCTCCTTGACAGCTCAGAAGAGCAAGGGGGGAAGGTGATCTAACCCCCATCCCTCCCTCTCCAACTCCCCCCTTTTTGTTCTGTCTGACAGCTCTCACACACAATGGGTATGGACATTACATCTTCCAAATCGTGATCTCTAACTCTTCAATTTCACGTCTGTTCCCTCTCAGTGATATTAGTATCTTCTACTCTGAGTGTCTATCTTCATTCAAAATAGGTATCAGCACTACATCTTCGAAGTGATGGCCTCCCACCCTGACTGTCAACCTTCATTCAAAATGGGTATCAGCACTACATCTTTGAAATTATAATCTACCCCTTGACTGCCATCAGTCACTCACAATGAACATCAGCACTACATCTTCAAAGTGGCAATCTCCTAACCTGATTATCAGTCCTCACTCATAAATGGGCACCAGCACTACATCTGCAAAGGTGATGCTCTAACCACTTTCCCCTCTTCCTCCTGCCCGAACCCTATGCATCCACAACACACACACACACACACACACACACACACACACACACACACACACACACACACACACACACACGCACGCACGCACACACACACACACACACACACACACACGCACAATCAGAGCACGTATCGTCTCAAGATGGCGTGGCATCACAGAGTAGACACACCCTGGCACCTGATACTGCTGTTCTGGCATTGTTCAGAGAGAGAGAGAGAGAGAGAGAGAGAGAGAGAGAGAGAGAGAGAGGAGAGAGAGAGAGAGAGAGAGAGAGAGAGAGAGAGAGAGAAAGAGAGAGACAGAGACAGAGACAGAGACAGAGACAGAAAGACACAGAGAGAGAGGGAGGGAGAGAGAGAGAGGGGGGGGAGAGAGAGAGAGGGAGAGAGAGAGAGAGGGGAGAGAAAGAGAGAGGGGGGAGAGAGAGAGAGGGGAGAGAGAGAGAGAGAGAGAGAGAGAGAGAGAGAGAGAGAGAGAGAGAGGAGAAGAGAGAGAGAGAGAGACAGAGACAGAGACAGAGACAGAGACAGAGACAGAGAGACACACAGACACACAGACACACAGAGAAACAGACAGAGACAAAGAAACAGACAGACAGAGACAGAGAAACTGAGAGACAGAGAAACAGACAGACAGAGACAGAGACAGAGAGAGAGAGAGAGAGAGAGAGAGAGAGAGAGAGAGAGAGAGAGAGAGAGAGAGAGAGAGAGGAGAGAGAGAGAGAGAGAGAATGAATGAATGAATGAATGAATAATCTTTATTTTTCAAGGGTAACAGAGTAAGTAAGCATTACATACTTTTTTTCATCCGGCCCTTGCCCTGATCAGGGAATAAAGCTAAGAAACCCCCTCCCTACCCCTACATACCAGCATCACCACCAGCAGCAGTTCAAACAATATTTAAAAAAAAAAAGAAAACAGAATACATTCAACAAAACGCGTCATCCCAACTGGATACACTGATAATTATTTAAACAAAAAATAACATAGCAAAAAACATTTTTAAAATAGCAAATATTCAGGACCATGAAACAGAAGGCATTACAAATATATAATGCGTGAGTGTGTGAGTGTGTGTGTGTGCGTGTGTGCGTGTGTGTGTGTGTGTGTGTGTGTGTGTGTGTGTGTGTGTGTGTGTGTGTGTGCGTGCGTGCGTGTGTGTGTGTGTGTGTGTGTGTGTGTGTGTGTGTGTGTGTGTGTGTGTAAGCGGGAAAAACAAGCAAAGTAGGCATAAAAGGGGGAAAAAAACAGATTAAAAAAAACAACAACATAAAATCCTTTAAACACAAAAGACTATATGAAAACACATTTCAATATTCAAATGGTAAGAATACAGTTTGAATCCAACATAACAACCAAAATACTCCTCTCCATAATAAGTCTAGGATAGAATATCTGAAGGTGGAAGTTGGAGGGGAAAGGAGAGGGAAAGGAAGCAAGAGAGAGGAGAGAGAAGAGGAGAGAGAGAGAGAGGAGGAGAGAGAGAGAGAGAGAGAGAGAGAGAGAGAGAGAGAGAGAGAGAGAGAGAGAGAGAGAGAGAGAGAGAGAGAGAGAGAGAGAGAGAGCGCGTCATCAAATTGCATCGTCATCAAAACAAACCAATCAACAAAATGTTTCAAAACACCCACAAAACACTTCTGTCAACAAATTATCATCAATGAAACCTATAAGCTCACAAAACATTCATATGAAAATTAATATATTCTGTGTGTGTAAGTGTGTGTGTGTGTGTGCGCTGTGTGCGTGCGTGGTGTGTACATGCTTGTGTGTGTGTGTGTGTGTGTGTGTGTGTGTGTGTGTGTGTGTGTGTGTGTGTGTGTCACTGTGTGTGTGCCACTGTGTGTGTGTGTGTGTGTGGTGTGTGTGGTGTGTGTGTGTGTGTGTGTGTGTGTGTGTGTGTGTGTGTGTTGTATGTGTGAGTGTGTGAGGGGGGAGAAACAAGTAAAGAAGGCATAGTAGGAAATAGACATGGGGAAAAAAAACACAAAAAAAACTATTTAAAATTCGTATCTCTATATTTAAGCAGTAAAACTACAATTTCAATTCAAAATTTTAAGAACCGAAACATTCCTATCCAATAATAAGACTAGGATAGCATATGTAGAAGTGGAAGATGGAAAAAAAATAAATGAATATATAAAATAAATAATAATAATAATAATTAAAAAATAAAAATAAAAAATAAAAAAAATAAATAATAAAATAAAATAAAATAAAATAAAATAAAATAAAAGGCATCTAAATTACATCATGATCAAAACAAGTCAGTCAACAAAGTATTTCAAAATGCCCACAAAACACTTCTGTAAACAAATCATCAATGAAACCTATAGGCCCAAGCTCAGAGAGAGAGAGAGAGAGAGAGAGAGAGAGAGAGAGAGAGAGAGAGAGAGAGAGAGAGAGAGAGAGAGAGAGAGAGAGATGGAGGGAGGGAGGGGGTACCGGGGATGTGTTGTATTGTATTGTATTGTATTGTGTTGTATTGTATTGTATTGTACACCACTTTAAGTCACCGGCAGGCTCATCTGAGTGAAATCCGGGCTGCTCTCCCCTGGGGAGAACTGTCGCTACAAGAGCAGCGCGCGATATTCATTATTTTCTGTTGTTTCCCTGTCTGCATATTTATAAATATTTTGTTTCCCTATCACAGTGGCTTTTCTTTCTCTACAGAATCTTACCAGGGACAGCTCTCTTGTTGCCTTGGGTTGTTTTAGTGCAACTAAATAAGTATTGCACACAAGACCTCTGAGAGACTATCCACCCAGACCACCCACCACTCACGGTCTAGTGGATGGGGGGAAAATTTTCAGGCACATACCGGGGATCGAACCACCATACACTTCAAACAGGATTTCTTTTTGCTTTCTATGCAGGTGCGTTACCTCTAGACCACCGATTCAGAAGTAGAGAAAAATCATGCGCCTGTACTTGTCCACACAGCAAGTGTTATCTATACCCCTTCACTTACATCATTGAGATAATGCATTCTGTGAAGAAAAGGAACAAGCAGGACTGGACGGTATGCATGTATACATGTATGTATGTATGTACCTGTACCCCACTTTTCTTCTCTTCTCTTCTCTTCACTTCGTCTTAGATAATTCCCTACTGTTGGTTCTCGCGTTTGCTTCACTGAGTCCATATAATGATGAGTGTGTGTGGTGTAGCGGTGGTATGGATGAGAGAGAGAGAGAGAGAGAGAGAGAGAGAGAGAGAGAGAGAGAGAGAGAGAGAGAGAGAGAGAGAGAGAGAGAGAGAGAGAGCAAAAAGAAATAAAAGACTCCTCCCCCTAAAAAAACCAAATCAAAACATGGAGTGAATAGTGACCTAACCCGTACCATGTACATATTATGAAATCCATTTTCGGTTGGTTTTGTTTGTTTTTTCTGTAGCTGCAACAGAGGTGTTGGTCATTCATTCTCACCAGCTGTCTACTACGTCATTACGTAATCCTTTTGCCCCACTCGCCAAACTTCAAACACACGAGCGCGCGCACTCACACACACACACACACACACACACACACACACACACACACACACACACACACACACACACACCACACACACATACGCCAAACTTCACACACACACACACACACACACACACACACACACACACTCTCTCTGTCTGTCTGTCTGTCTGTCTGTCTGTCTGTCTGTCTGTCTGTCTGTTCTCTCTTCTCTCTCTCTCTCTCTCTCTCTCTCTCTCTCCTCTCTCTCCTCTCTCTCTCTCTCTCTCTCTCTCTCTCTCGGGGGGCGGAGTGATCTCCCTTGGAGGTAGGCAGGAATATTATTTTGCTGTGAATTTGTTTATCAAAATAATACACTTCTATCCGACACAATGCCCGTTGTCGGACTACACAACAACGTTGAACGTGACTCTGGATGCCCTGCTCCAAGAAAACCACCTCACTTCGTGGAAAATTGCTGGAAGTGGCGATAGCACAGTCGTTGTGCTACGACTGCAAGCCAGCCCGGCCAACAACAGCAACATGGCGCAACACGACACCCTTGTCAGCTCCCGCAGCTACCGACGAAAGCCGCCAAGCCAGATTGACAGAGACAGACGGAGGACAGAAGAGAGGAGAAGGACAGCACAGAGGCAAGAACAGGAGGCAAGTGAAATTGTTACAACAGAGGAACAATCACAATGTTTATTTGTGCCCACACCTCCTTCAAGCTGCCCTGTGTTTTTCACTGACACACCCCCTTCTGCCACCAACACGCTGTCACAAGAAGACGCACGTGAAATCCGCCATGCACCGAGCCATGTCAAACAGGCAGAGGACGTCATGCATGCTGACGTGAAACGTGGTGACATTGACCTTGCGTCTGTGTTTACGACGGAAACCACGGATTGTGACGATCGTCTGGCGAAAGTACAGCAAGTTGGAGCAAGTGCCGATGTCCATCAGGGACTATGTAGCTGCACTGACGGATAGAACCTTGCAGAGGAGGCTTAAGGACACTCGCAGGAACCAGGAATTTAATCGCGTGTTCACCAGCAAACGGCATACAGACACGCTGGTTTGCGAAACTGACGATCTTGTTTTTCAATTTCAATGGACTGCTGCTGATGACACACCCCCGGATTTGTTTTGGTTTGTGAAAAGGAACACCAGGCTGATGACCAACAACGAAAAATTTGTCTTCCAGAAGCTGAAGCTGTGGTGCCTTGCCGACCGAGAGAGATTCAAAGATCAAATCAGTGCCGGGCGTGATGTAATGCATGTAATCGTGGACGCTGTTCGATTCTTCCTTGGTTAAATCCGTACGCGCGCGCGTTGTGTGTATGTGTTGTGTGTGTGTGTGTGTATGTGTGTGTGCGTGCGTGTGTGTGTGTATGTGTGTGTGTGTGAGTGCGTGCGTATATGTGTGTATGTATGTGAATTTGAGGGTGTGTGTATGTGCGTGCGTTCGTGCGTGTGTTTATGTGTGTGTGTATGAGTGTGTGTGTGTGTGTGTGTATGTGTGTGTTTTGGTGTGTGTGTGTGTTGGAGCATGTGAAGATGTATACATGTTTGTGTAGGTATTTATGTGCACGTGTGTATGAACGTGGATGTGTATGTGTGTGTGTATATGTGTGCGTGTATGTATGTATGTGTATGTGTGTGTGTATGTGTGTGCGTGTATGTATGTATGTGTGTGAGTGTGTGAATGTATGTGTTTGAAGGAGGGAGAAAGTGTGTATGTTTGTGTGTGTGTGTGTGTAGGGGGGGGTGCATATGTGTGAGAGAGAGAGAGGGGGGGGGGGGGAGGAGAGGAGAGAGAGAGAGAGAGAGAGAGAGAGAGAGAGAGAGAGAGAGAGAGAGAGAGAGAGAGAGATGGAGAGAGAGAGAGAGAGAGAGAATAGCTGAACCCGACATGCCTCCTGGATTATCACGGATCTGTCACGTGTTAGTGGTGTACAGTTGCACAAGCCATGAAAAAAGAGGGAAGAAGAGACATCGTAACATAATTTTCTTGTCGCTGACCAGTTTGTTGTTAGATGGTGATTTTTGGATTTGTACAGTTTTGTGGAAATTCCTCCCCCTTGACAATTTCAATTGTAAGGGTTAAACAGAGCTTATGAAAAAAGGATTTAAATTTATCATGTAACAATGTTATGGCATCCATGACATGATGACCTTTTGGGTTGTAATTAAGGAAGTTTTAAGTACATGACATTTTTGTTGTTGTGCCCACCCTTCTCCCACTGTCCCCTTGTTAATGGGCATCCTGCCTATAACAATAAACTTTTGTCATTGTCATTTTGTCATTGTCTCTCTCTCTCTCTCTTCTCCTCTCTCTCTCTCTCTCTTCTCTCTCTCTTCTCTCTCTCTCTCTCTTCTCTCTCTCTCCTCTCTTCTATCTCCTAATAATTATAACTGTAAATCGAAGAAACATCGCGAGCACCAAACAAATCTGATTTATTTTAATACTGAAATTTTAAATGAGCTACGCTAAAATCGTAAAGTGGTCGGCTGAAGCCAGCAGCAACCGCTGTAGGGATGCAAGTCAAAGTCAAAGTCAAATTTTATTTTGAGAGTGTAGATTGAATAAGCAGTGCAACTGTTTTTTTCATCAAACCACCCATTAAGAAAAATTCATAAATACGCATATATATTAGAATAAAAACCCAACAATATAAGACATAGATCTACAAATCAAACAAAAAATTCTGGAAAAAAAATTTGCGTCCACAAACACACGAAAACAAGTAAGGAGAAAATCAGGCACAACGCATCCCACTGATAATTGCCATGGCCATTTTCAGTGCAGTGTTATGGCTTTCCTTTTTAGTCGTTTTTTTTCTTTTTTTGATTTGTTTTCCTAAATTCTCTTGTTGAAGGTGATAATGTATTGTTATATAAATGGTTGATGAAGAAGAAATAAAAAAAAAAAGGAATGCATTGCTTATTCAATGAACCATCTGGTTATAGAAATATTGAATTGATTTTTAAAGTAAAACATAGTGTGTGCATAATTTATGTGCCATTTCTTTTCTCACAGGAAAGGGGCCTGTCATATTTTACCAATCCACCAAAAATAGCATAAAGAGAATAGTTATACGAAAGGAAACGGAACATATTTAACTGCAAACCATTTTGTCTCTCTCTGTTTCGACATTTTTTCTTTAAAAAGAAAGTAAGATTTAATATCGAAATTAAACGTTTTATTAAATCATTGAATTAAAAATAAACCAGGAAAGAAAATAACACTTAAAAAAATAGAGGGGGGGGGGGGAGAGACTTATTATCAGGAATGTGAAGTGTGCCCCCTGGCAGATCTATAATAATTACACCCCCTCACTTTTTATCAGTCACTCCCAAACTGACTCCGGTGTTTATCAGACTCTATCAGTGTCCACACACACGCGACCAGATTGCTGTGTTTACTTTGAAGTGTAGACAGGATTTCTGTTGACTCTTCAATGTCAGTTGGCCATTTATTTTGATATTGAAGACAGTCTGGAGAGATCAACCCAAGGGGGGTAACATTGCCTGGTCGTTAGAGCGATGTGCTCGCGATGAGGTTACACACCAGGGTTAGATTTTGGAACTGTTCCATCTATTTTTATATGACTATCACTCTGGCATTCGTACTGCAAGTGATAAAGGCATCCATAGAAATAAAAGCCACTTTTTGTGAATGACTATCCCCTGACTCAAAACTAAGGACAATTCGAACAAATCTGGTAGGTTTGAATTTTTAAATATTTCAGTAAACACTGTACCCCCTCAGTCCTTGTCGTCTGCTAGCTTCCTCACCACAATATGCATGGGCGGGTCAACACTGTAGGGAACACAAGCAAATCCTCATTTGATGATCATTTCCCACTTTTTCATCACTATCTGGTGTTGATCTATGGCCTCAACCCCAAAAACAAATACACAGTGCATTTTTTCATACTTGAAAAAATCTGTGAAAACCAGCAAAACAGTTTTGACTGGCACCTATAGAAGATACTACAGACCCTGCAAGCTAACCCGGAGTGTAACCTTAGACGCCATAGACAACCCGAATTCGAGCCACAACCGAGACATTCCTTCAAGGGGACTCCCCCTTCCTAGAGTTGACATCAGCACTGACCCCACTCCCCCGAAAGTCCTGCAGATGTGACTATAAACTGAGGTCCCGTGTGCGTGTGCTCATGTTAAAATACATACCTATGCTCCCACCTTTCTCCCCACAACCAAAACTAAACGAACATAAAAAAACCTAAAAAACAGCCGCCAGGCAAGAGCAAAAGCAAACCAAACTTGAAGGTGAGAATAAAGAAACAGAAAAGAAACTAACAGAGGAAAAGAAAGAAAGTCAGAAAAAAAAGAAAGAAAGAAAGAAAGATAGAATAATAAAAAGAAGAAAGAAACGAAAGAAAGAAAGAACGAAAGAAAGAGAAGAAAGAAGAATAAAAGAAAAAGAAAGAATAAAAATGACAGAAAGACAAAGAAAAAAAAGAAAATA
>CM060319.1:73064628-73067128 GCA_030674155.1 Stramonita haemastoma
ATAGACAATCTTTTACTCATGTTACATATTATATCAGACCAGTTTCTGAAGAAGAGTGTGTCAACGTGTTTCGAATTAATAAAGGATGGCAAAATCAAAATCAGATCATGAATAAAAAAGAAAATAACTGATTGACTACCTAAACTGACAAAGTACCTAACTACCTAACAAACTGACTAAAATTATCTAGCTAACTAACCAGCCAAAAAAACAACTCACTAACTAAATATTTATAATAACTAACTTTTTAACTAACTTTTTAACTAACAAACTTTTCAACTAACTAACTTTTCAACTAACTTTTAAACTAACTAACAACTAACTAACCAACCAAAGAAACGACTAGAACTAAAAACACTGACTCGTAACAATTATACATCATCCTAGTAGACAGAATATGACAATCTTATGGTGGGGAAAATGTCAGATATCAAAATTCACCAATGATAGATCTCTGAACTGACTGAAGGACATAGGCAAGAAAGATGAATACAAATATTGGAGTAGGAAAGGAGGAGGAGGAGGAGGAAGAGGAGGAGGAGACGGCAGAAGAAGAAGAAGAAGAAGAAGAAGAAGAAGAAGAAGAAGAAGAAGAAGAAGAAGAAGAAGAAGAAGAAGAAGAAAACAGTATCTACTAACAGCAATTACTCCGCAACAGAAAATACTGATCAGAAAGTAAAACCACCACCACCACCACAACAACAACAAGAACAACAAAAACACCACCACCACCACCACCAACAACAGTAAAACATCCACACAACAAACATAGCATCAGCATCAGAGACAACATCAAGCAAGCAAGCGAGAGGGGCGTTCAACTATATACACGATCACATCTCGCTCCCCGACACCGCTGCGCTGTGCATATAGTCTGCCGCCTCTAGGGAAACTCCAATCCAGTATGGCAGCCGACATTGTTGTTTGTGGTAAGGGTAGGATACGGCACGGAACCCTGTCGTCTGCTTCTCTGTCTGTCAGTTGCCAGGATTATTGACAGTTTTTTTTTGGATGTTCTGGCATCGTCACGCTTCATTTCATCCCGGTTATCTGTGAGAGTGTGTGAGTGTGTCAACCAGTGCTTGCTCCTTCTATTGCTGGCTGGTTGGTGGGGAGTCTTTTGAGTTGAGAGAGGTTTGGGGTGGGGAGGAGAGGGATGGTGTGGTGGTGGGAGGGTGGGAGTGGGGGTGGGTGTGTAGAGGGGTTTTTTGTGTGTGGGTGTCATTTATTAAAAAGATGGTGGTTATATAAAGATGTGAATTGTGAAGTTTTGGGGTTTGTCGGTTTGAAAAAATTCAGAAAAATGTGATAAGGATGAAAAATTCCATTGTTTTTGTTCGTTATTCAATGTCTCCTGTTGAAAAATAACACCAACGAAACAAAACAAAGCACCCCCCAAAAAAAAAACAACAACAAACAACCCCACCTCAAATCAAACAGCCAACCAACCAAACCATAAAAAGATCACCGCAGATTTATAGTGCTAAATATCCAAACAACCCCCCCCCCCCCAACCCCCCCCAAAAAAAAAAAAAAACAACAACAAAAAAACCTCCAAAAATCTAACAACAAACAAACAAAAAAAACCCCACAACCTAACCAATATATTATTATTTATTTTTTAAATTTTATTCTTTTATATCGAGGATACTCTTGTGCTTTTTTACATCCAGTTCCCGTGTGTATGCAGTTTTGTAAATGTCATCTGTTCCCACTGGCACACGATGGCCTACTCTTACAAAAAGCGAAACAGGATTTAATGTGTGCGCAAGATGTTTTGCGTGCGTTCGCACATGGGGCCTCAGTTAATAGTCTCATCCGAAGGACTTTTGGGGAGAGTGGAGTCAGCACTGATGTCAACTCCAGGGGAAAAAAAGCAAAACAAAGCAAAACATACAAAGAATAAAAAAAAAAGATTAACATCAAAATAAAAAACTAGATATTGAACTACTTTGAAATCAGATATGAACAACTTTTTTCTTCAACAGACAGAAAACCTCCGCAAAATATTGCTCGGTTTATCAGTATTATTAGAAATCTTGTACAAAGTAATTCAAACTAGAAAAAAAAGAATAACTATTCTTGCTACTCTATAACACTGTGGTTGTTTCCCCCCCCCCCCCCCTCTCATTCTTCGGCTAGAGCTCCCAGGTTCATCAGAGGTGAGAATTTTGCACATGAGACTTTTTTTTTAAACCACAATTAAGGTAGCCACGTTCCGACCTCGGGAATGACACTGTTGGGATACGATCGAAGTAATGTTGCATACCAGTCTAAGTTATATAGGCATGATATTTGTATCTGGATATGTCACAGATACATACTGTATAATCTATGATATTATGTATATATTATATATATATATATATTATATATATATATATATATATATATATATATATATATATATATATATATATATATATATATATCCCTACATACAGGTATGCTAGGAATCAGAGAATGTGGAATTGGACAGACTTGATGTCAGGCACTTCTG
>CM060319.1:73072128-73089628 GCA_030674155.1 Stramonita haemastoma
GTGAACATTACAATCCAGTCAGAATTTCTAGTTTACCAAGACGGTAAGACTGTCAGGAATCTTGAGTTTTGAGTTTTTGCTCCATATTTCCCATCTTCTCTACCAATATGACAGAGTGTTCTGTCTAATAAAAAAAAAAAAAAAAGGACTGGTCTCCATTCTTCTTCGTCGAACGCTCAGACAGCAATCATTATTATTGTGTTGTCTGTCATATGAGAGAAAATGCATCATTCTGCCGTTAATTAAGCGCCTCTATGACAAGTCAGGCCCAGCGCATCCAACTTCGGCATGGGAAAGAATAATCATCTTTTAAGTCTTTATGTGGGGAAAAAAGGCACGAGAATAAACTTAGAATACAGAAAACAGACAAGAAGGAGGTGGTGACAGGAAGAAAACAAGATACAAACAAAGCGAAGGAGAGAAAAGATGGAATTCCTAGCACAGAATTTCCAGAAGACGGGGATGCTTTCTATACTGACATGCCCCCTAGTATCTCCACGGGGAAGGCCTGGTCTCAGAGATGTCTCCAGGTGTCTCTCTACACCCCTGTGCACAGTGTGTTGTCAGCCAGTGTGAAAGGGGAGTGGAGATGACATTGCCATGTGGGGAAGGGGGTATGAGTATATGTATATATACAAATATCCATAAGTCATAAGTTTGTCTGAATGAAAGAAAAAAGGAGGTGGAGAGAGGCAAGGCAAGGCAAGGCAAGGCAAATTCTTTTATTCGAGGATAATAGATAAACACTCGTGTGCTTTTTTTGCATCCAGTCCCGTCCTTTTCATGGATAACATCAAGATGAAAAGATAACCTCAATTAAACAACAACATTGAATGATCCAAATACCAAGTGCAAGAAAATTCGAAACCAATACAATGTATCAAACAACAGGTGAGAAATAAGACAGAGATAGAGATAAGGTAGAATAAGACAGAGATAGAGTAGATAGATAGATAGATAGATAGATAGTAGAGAGGAGAGAGAGAGGAGAGAGGAGGAGAGAGAGAGAGAGAGAGAGAGAGAGAGAGAGAGAGAGAGAGGAGAGAGAGAGAAGAGAGAGATGAGAGAGAGAGAAGAGAGTTGAAAAGGAGACACACCAAGATTTTCTATTTGAGGCAGAAAATAATTGCCATGACATAAGTTTCAAGCACACTATATTGACATCTCCATTTCTCCCTCTCCCTCCCTCCTCCTCCCCCTTGAAACATACAGACACAGACACAGACATAGACAGACAGACAGACAAATAGACAGACACACACACACTCAAACACACTCACACACACAAACACAACACTACACAAACACACACACACACAAAAAACATACACACAGCAGTACACACACATACACACAGACACAACACAACTCAACACACAACACACACACAACACACAACACACACAAACACACACAAAAACAACACAACACACACACACCACACCACACCACACCCCACCACACACACCACACCACACACACCACACCACACCACACACACACACACACACACACACACACACACGAGGGCGTAAGATGACAGTGAAGCAGCCACTACAGAACTGAGTTCTAAGTGGAAGCACGAATATGTTGCAGCTGTTTGACAGAAAGAAAAACAGACTGGCAGCCATCTATCTATCTACTTGACGAAAGATACACATTAAAACTGACATAGATGACATTCTTTTCCCTCTTCCTCTCCTAGAGCTCCTAGGTTATTCACCAATGGTGAGATTTTAGCGTGTGTGACCGTTTTCATACCCACCACCATTTAGGTAGCTGTATTCTGACTTCGGGAAAGATCGGAGACATGAAAAGCTGATACGTGAAGATTTAATATATCATTATCGATACATTGAAAAGGGCAGTGAAACTGCATAGTACAAGCACAGACGACAAAAGGCATAAATCAAGACAGACCCACATGAATGCATAGACACACACACACACACACACACACACACACACACACACACACACACACACACTTACACTCACACCTACACACACACACACACACACACACACACACACAACACAAACACTCGGAGCCAAGGAAAACATGTATGAATAACAACGCATTATCGTGTCCCAAGCACAGGAATTCACAACCTGCTGCGATGCTCTGCAGATAGAAAGCACAGACAGACAGCCCCATGAGAACAGACACACACGTGTAGATGATGTAGATGTACGTACACACAGTCAACAGGGGGACGGGTTAGCAGGTGGTTAGAGCATTGCGCTCAGGATTGCTCACCCCAGTTCGAATCTCACTCAAAGGGTATTTTCCCTCAAGATAACATCGGTGCCGACTCCTCCCAAAGTTCTTTGGATGAGACTATAGGCCGAGATCCCATGTGCGAGCGCACGCGGACATCTTGTGCACACGTTAAATCCTGTTCCGCTTTTTGGAAGAGCAGGCCATTGTGTGCTTGTGGGTACGGATGACAAAATTGACAAAACTGCATACACACAGGGACTGGAAGTAAAAAAGCACATGAGTGCTTCTTCCATTATCCACAAAATAAAGGTGAAATAAAGAAAATTGTTTGTTGTATTATTTCATGCATGACCTGTACTTCTCCTTTAAAGGAAAAAAAAATCTCTGAAGACGGAGAATGGCTGCCTGTAGAGCAAGGTACTTTTAAATTTTAATCTCACGGTGATTCCTAGGTGAGATGAGTGAGTCAGAGAGAGTGCACATTCTGGGTGACCCCCCAGAGTGTTAAGCTGGGAACGCACAACACAACAACAACATTTTATATAAATCTATGGGCGCAACGTTATGTTCAAACTAATACAATTTGTGTTTAAACCAGATGTACACGTGAAGACACAGACCAGACTCACAGTCAGTGCCAGAGAGAAAAATAGTCAAGAAGGAGTGTGACCAGAATGAAAAGGAACTCAAAGACAGAGATAGAGAAGAGGGAATTCTAGCACAGAAATTCCAGAAGGTGTGGGCACGCTATCTATACTGACAGACCCCGGGCATCCCACGGGGGAGAAGACAGACAAATACCAGCACACCAAAACACAGGCTCCAAAGATTCGAACTCACAGTCTCTTGATGTTCTTGCTGATGGCGGAAGGAATGTAGTTCAGGGCCCTGTTGGTACAATCCACCTTCCGGTTCCGGTCCCGGCACGTGCACTCTTTGGGGCACGTGACCTGCCTGTGCCAACGTGACCTCCCGCCACCCCGCCTGAACCCTGACCTTGACCCTCGGTCAAGGTCACGAGGCTGGCAGCACAGAGCAGCAGAAGCAGCATGGCAGCAGTGTTAATCCCCCACAGTCTCCAGGACAACGCTCCAGGAGCACACTTTGCTTTCATGACCCCTCCTCCCCCTCCTCTCTCTCTTCTCTCCCTTCGCCATCATGACGTCACGGCAATCTCCTGATGTCATTTCCGGGTCATGTGACCCCCAGGAGGGCAGAGAATTCTCCACTTTGGGAGACAGAAAAGAAATCATTTGCAATACTGGGAAGAGGTCTAAAATCAAAATCTTTCACAACATCAGTTTTGTAATCCGTCGACACACTGAGTACAGCTGCCTCCAAAATAGTGCTTGGCAGTGTATGGTGTCTGATCTAGTGGAAGCACTTTTTGTGATCAAATGGCTTTGCCAATATCTACTATTTTCATCTGCAGGACAGATTACATTTTTTTAATATCATAAATCTGTTATTAGGACCAATTATAAAAATGGATACTTTCACTTCTGATTTTCATATGCTTCTTAATTCCCCAATGTTGATGTTATGTCTTATATTTTGTTGTTCCCAAAATTGTATGATGATTATGAGAAGTATAACTATTCTCTTGGGAAAAACAGTTGAAAATAAATTTGTACAATCAAGAAAACAAAACAACCTTGATTTCACATGACTATATAATTATGTCATTGACACTTCAATTAATTTTCAAATAAACACACAACTTTTGTGACTTTTTCAACAACCAAAAGAAAGACTTTTTCAGTGAACTTTTTATTCATTCCATGTCAAAACCGTTTTTATTATGCAACAATGTAAAGGCTTAAAAAAAAAACCAAAAAACCCCAGTGCTTTGACTTGAACTGAACACCATCAAAAAAATATCACAGAGAAAAAACCAAAACAAACGGACCCCCAGAAAATCTCCACAGACCTTCACTCCCACTGGGGATCTCTTTCTTGTCAGAATCCCTGACTGTCCCACAGTCACCCCCCTCAAACTTGGGCCCTGTGTGTGTGTGTGTGTGTGTGTGTGTGTGTGTGTGTGTGGTGTGTAATCTCCAAATTTGCCTTGAAACAGAATCCTCCCCTCACCACGCTCAAATCCTCTTGTCAAGTCTTGGCGGAGTTTGCAACGAACACACAGTGGCCAAAGCTAATCCAAAAGTGCACACACAAGCACACCAAACATCATGCCAGTCCCCAGCATGGGAAAAGTGGGGAGAGAGCAGTAGAAAGAAGTAAGGGAACCAAAAACAGACCACAAGTATCCAAACCACAGAAGAAGACACAACTCGAAGACACAGCAAGAAGTACGAGAGTAACAGCGCCTCACGCTTGTACGTATAGTAGTAGTAGTAATAGTAGCAGAATACGGAGCTGTATCCTTTTTGCCAGAAGACAAGGCACTCAACTCACTCTCTCACTCGCTGGCTTGCTTGGGATGGTTGGTAGTAGCAGCAAATAGGGGGGACCACAGCAAGTCTTAGGCTAGCTCAGCGGGCCGGGGAGTGGAGGAAGAAAGCTGTCTGTCCTACGCCTATCGCCCCGTCTGTCGGTCGGTACAGCCTGCTTTCAAGTCTCCCTCCAACACTCTAAACCCAGCCCCCTCAAGGCAGGCAAGGCAAGGCAAGGCAAGGCAGGCGGCGTAGGCTAGGCTAGCGAGCGATCACTCAGACAGTTCCCGTGGCGCACACACCAGCTACGGTACAAGAAAAGTCCAGAGAAAGGGAACTAGGCCTGCTAGGCTACAAGCTGGGGATGATTCCCTGAGAGCGACCCGGGGTAGGCCTAGTGGTAGTAGTAGTAGTAGCAGTCTAGTAGATGGGGCTTAGTTGTTAATACACTGTAGTAGTTGTAGTAGTAAGTAGTCGTAGGCACTGCTCGACAGGAGCAAGTCACTGTGCCCGTCGTTCTGTGGGTGAGTTGCGGCCCCTTTAAGAGCGACGAGAGAGGACACTCAAGCTTGTACAGCGTGTTGTGTTTGTTGTCTTCTGTCATTCGTGTGCGGGGTTTGTGCCGGTGGGGGTGGTTGGGAGATGCGGGTGGGGGGTGGGAGAACGATGTATCAATGTCTGATATGAAAGGGTGGGAGGGGGTAGGGTAGGGGAAGTGTTCTGGCTTTGATGTCTTGAATGACTGACTGAATGACTACCTGAATGAATGAATGGATGCATGAAAGAATGAGTGAATGAATGAATGAATGATGTTTGATGCGAGAGGATAACGATTTGATTGGGCCAAGCTTCGTCATAGAATCTATCTTTGAACAGATAGATCTAGGCTTAGTTGTATAAAAATAATCTTGAATGTATGATTAAAAAGAAAGGAAAAAGAAAAGAAATAGATACTAAACTAAATAGAAACACCAAGAAGTGATCATAATAAAAAGAATAATCACTATAATGAATATCAGTCAATCCTTCACACACACACAGACAAACACACAGACACACAGACACACAGACACACAGACACAGACACAGACACAGACAGACACACACACACACACACACACACACACACACACACACACACACACACACACACACACACACACACACACGACTTATTTTCTTAAGGTTTTTATTCTCATAAAAGCATGTATATGATTTTTTCTTAAATGGATGGCTTGATGAAAAAAGCAAATGCACTGCTTATGCAATGTACCATGTAAAAATAAAAGTTTGATTGCACACACACACACACACACACACACACACACACACACACACACACACACACACACACACACACACACACACACACACACACACAGTGGTTGTCATAATTTACTTTAACATATTAAAAAAAAAGATTTTATATCTTTACAAAAAAGTTATCATTCTTTGTTTCGTTTAACCTTTTTCGATGCACTGTAAGAGTTATCAAGTGGTGAATAAATAGTTTAAATCACATATACATCAACTAAACTCCCACTCCATTCCACCCCACTCCCTTCCCATTGTCTGATATCACTATAGTGAACTGGCGTAAATTTGAAGACAACAACAAAAACAACACCAGCAACACACGGCGGTTAGATATTATAATTTGATATGCTTTGGGTTTCACAGGGCTGGGGTTTTTGTGTATTGTTTTTTCTTGAGGGGGTGTGGGTGGGGGGTACTTATGTTTGTTGCTGTTGTTTAGCTCTGTAACATTTTTCTATTTTTTGTTCTTTCCCTGTCATTTTCTATTGGTTTTATTGTTGAATTTTTAGTTGTTGTTAGTGATGGTGGTGTGAATTTGTTGGGGGGAAATATTTGTTGTTTGTTTGGGGGGAGGTGGTTACGCCCCTCCCCCCCTCAATGGATGGCTTAATGTAAAAAGAAAAAGAAACTAAAAAAAGACAATTTGAACATGCATACATACGAGTGCGTACAGGGAAGATAAAGGGTGTCATTATCGACACTATAATTATTGCTAACGGCAATGATTGCCTACTATGTGATGATAATTATTTTTAATAATGTGTGGTATAGAAAAGCGGGTGGTAATGTAATTTAATAACACTTCATTTCTTTGCAGTGTATCGCTTTTCTGTTCGAGTAATTGCTTTTCTTTTCTTCTTTTCAATTCTTTTTTGTTTTCTTGTTGTTATTGATGTTGTTGTTCTTAGATATATAGCTTAGTAGGGGGAAAAGCAAATGGATTTCTCATTTATTGTATTATATGGAATTAAAAAACCTAGACATTACAAAAGACACACACACACACACATACACACAACACGCGCGCGCACACACACACACGCACACGCACGCACACGCACCGAACCTTAGTTTGGGGGACATTGAGGAAGTGTGTTGTTGTATCATAAAGATCTGATATTTTGCTGTTATTCTAAAAGAGCATTCCATACATATGGGCCCGAGAAAGCCGAGCTGGATTTGTATGCGTCGATTTGTGGATAGGACAGATTCAATTTTGGACAGGTTTATCAAATTTGTGTCCTAATTTAGTGAATAAAGAACTGACCTCTCGCAGAAGAGAGAGAGAGAGAGAGAGAGAGAGAGAGAGAGAGAGAGAGAGAGAGAGAGAGAGAGAGAGAGAGAGAGAGAGAGAGAGAGAGAACTCGAAATGTTTATTGAGAGTAAATGGATAAGCACAAAGCTTCTTTACACCATGCTCTCACAAAAAAACAAAAACAAAAAAACCTCGGGAAAAAGGAAATGAAAGGAAAAAACCACACACATACACACACACACACACACACACACACACACACACACACACACACACACACACACACACACACACACACACATGCACATGCACACAAAAACTCAAGTAAGCAGCATATGCAAACAATAATGATCAACACTTTCAAATACTTAATGATCAACACTTTCAAATACATTTAAATGAATAGACAAAATGAGCATAATAATGAAAACTACAAATAACAAGAGAGAGAGAGAGAGAGAGAGAGAGAGAGAGAGAGAGAGAGAGAGAGAGAGAGAGAGAGAGAGAGAGAGAGAGAGAGAGAGAAGACAGACAGACAGACAGACAGACAGACAGACAGACAGACAGACAGACAGACAGACAGACAGACAGACAGACAAAGACAAACAACGGAGACCGACAAACAGACAGACAGACACAGACAGACAGATAGACAAACAGACAATGACAAAGAGACAGAGACAGACAGACAAACAGACAGACAGACAGACAGAGGGAGAGCAACCTTTACAGTGGCTGTAAGTCAATTCAAGTCAATAGTTTCCAGTTCATTCAAAATTCCGTCGCGTCATTTGTCCATTTACTTTTTCTAATTAAAATTTCATCGTTCCACAGACTGTTGCACAATGTGTCAGAATTGGCTTCTGCCGCATTGTCAGTGCCAACTCTCCAGCTTGCGCGCAAGTGTATGTCAGAATTTTTTTCAAGATGGTACACCGAATAAGTGAGAATTTTTTTTTTTTTTATCGATTTTTCAATGAAAGAACAAAAATAAAAAATAATTAGAAAAGAAGGAAAAATAAGAATAAAATCAATTGCAGAGACAAAGCAAAACAAATCAAAGAATGAAAATTAATACTGTCAAGTTATGCTACTCACCACCCATTCTTTCACATTCACTCAATACAACTACCTATACCTGTGTGTGTGTGTGTGTGTGTGTGTGTGTGTGTGTGTGTGTGTGTGTGTGTGTGTGTGTGTGTGTGTGTGTTGTGCATGCATGCGTACCCAGGTGCATGTGTGCGTGCATGCGTGCGCGCACGCGCGCGTGTATGGGTGTTGTCTCTTGAAGTCTATCATCAAATGCTTGACAAAATCCGTAGATTCCTGGTTAAAAGGTTCCAGGTTCCATCTTGTTAAGGACAGTAATATTGCAGACTCACACGGCTTCTGCACAGAGTGTAGTGTGCGGGGTTGAAATAATCGAGTGGTTAGAATATTGAATTGGGTGACAGGATGGTTCAGTGAGAGTGTAGGTTTGAATCTGTCTTAGTGTAAGGCATCCGTTTCTTCTTTTTCTTGGTCGTCGTCGTCGAGCGTTCAGACAGTAGCTATGGTTGTACAATAGTCTGTCACATCTTTAGGCAGCCATGAACGTTTTAACGATAGTCTGGTGGTTAGAGTGACGGGCTTTGCCCTCATGATCTGCCGAATCGAGTTCGCATCCCATTCACGAAGATTTTTCCCATGGAGTTAACATCAGAGCCAACTCCACTCTCCCAAAAGTCCTTCAGATGAGACTATAAACCGCAGAACATCTTGCGCACATGTTAAAACCTGTTCCTCTTTTCGGAAGTGTCAGGCCATTGTGTGCAGGTGGGAATAGATGATAAAATTTACAAAACCTCATTGACACGGAGATTGGATGTAAAAAATCAAACCGGCATGAGGGTCTGGGTTTGATTTCAAGCCTCGCCCTTTCCTCCCAGTTTGATGAAAGAAAATTCGAACTGAATGTCAAAACCCTTTGAATAAAACCATAAACCGAGGCTCCATGTGCTAATGCACACAGAACATTTTGCACATTCCACTATCTTCGAAATAGAAAGGGAAAAAAACCTTACACAGAAATAGCAGACTTCTCGACACCTGTGACTCTGACCACACAGAAATAGACTTTTTTAAAAACTTCCAAGGAGTCATTGGCAGACAGTTCCAAACCTTTCAGGCAGTGTCTTGGACAGACTGAATCTGACAGAGCCTGCCTCTCTCTGCTCCAGGTAAATTGTGTGGATCAGTCATCTAGAATTAACCATCTGCTGAAAGAAAAAGTCCGGTGTGGTTTGATCCCCGTTTGGGCCTAAAACTTTTCCCCATTCCATACACCATGAGTGGTGGTCTGGGTATTAGTCTTTCGAATGAGATGATAAACCGAGGCCCCTGTGTTACACATGATTATTTAGCGTACGTAAAAGAATCCACGGCAACAAGAAAGTTGCCCCTGGCAAAGTTCTGTAGAAAAAGCACTCTGATAGGTAAACAAATACAAATGAAGACAGGAAAAAAAAGGGGTGCTGCTTTTGTAGCGACGCGCTTTCCCCGGGGAGAGCAGCCCGAATTTCACACAGAGAAACCTGCCCTGACTTAAAGTGGTATATCTAAAAAAAAACGAACAAAAATAATCGTTACCTTGGAGAACAGTCTAAGTCACTCTTTCTCACCTATTTTCAAACAAATACAATTATCATAGCACAAGATCTGTATATGAACCTATCCGTGATAGCAATAGAAAAAGAAATCAATCCAATCCAATTTGTTTATAGCCCCACTGACCGCAGAAGCCCATATTGGGGCTGTCACCTTGTAAAATTTTTAAAAGGAAACAATTGTAACAAAATTTTGAGGAAATGCAGAACTGCTGTCTACAGGCTTGAGTCTTGGAAAAAACACTGAAAACAAGAGGTACCAAGCAGACACTCATACCTGCAGCCTTCCCCCGTGGGAATGCGGGGGCCGCTTTCAGTATAAATAGTACCCCCGCCTTCTGGAAATTCTGAGTACAAAAATTCCCCTTTTCTATCACTCCCTTTATTTCTCTCTTTCTCCTAACCTCTCTATCCTCTCCCTCTCATGCCTGAATCTCTGCCACACTCATCTCCTGCCTTTTTTTTAATGCAAATCTAGATTTTTTTTCGTGAAAACTTTCTGACGAGCTGGCCAGCGGGCAGACCTCCTGTAGAGTTACAAGCACAGGAGAAGACATGGCGCTACACATTCTACCCAATATGGCTATGTAAAAAAACACAACAAACAAACAAACAAAAAGCAAAACCCCGCAAACATGTGTCCATGAATAGTTTTCGAAAATAAAAGCAAAACAAAAATCCCTAACAAAAAACATTCAGTAAACATCCGATTACAAAATACCACCAACATTGCCCGTGACAACAAACAGCTTATATAAACAACTCTAAAACAAGCCTTATCAACAAAACATACCAACACACACACACACACACACACACACACACACACACACACACACACACACACACACACACACACACACACACACACACACACACACACACACACAGTGATTGTTAGTCCGAGAAAAAAGTAATCACATACCCCCGAAAAAAACAACACCTCTCACATTTGTTTTTCTCGACCATTAGGGAAGGAGAATGAGGAGGAAGAGGAGAAAGAGAGGAGGAAGAGGAGGAGGAGGATGGTGGTGGAATAAGGACAATTCACAGAAAGAGCAAGATAGAGGGGAGGGGGGGCGTTAGAGAGAGTGTTAAAAAGCTGGTGTGTGTGTTGTGTGTGTATTGTGTATGTGTGTGTGTATGTGTGTGCATGCGCGCACGCGCGCGCTCGTGCAAGTTTGTGTGTGCGTATATATGTGCACGTGTGTGTGCGTGCGTGCGCGTGCGCGTGCGCGTGTGTGTGTGCGTGCACGCGTGCATGCGAGCGTTCTTGCACGCGTGCATGCGTGTGTGCGTGCGTATGTGTGTGTGCGTACGTGCGTGCGTGTGTATGTATGTTGTGGTGTTGGCGGGGGGGGAGGGGGAGAGGATAAATGGACCACCCAAGGTGACCAAGGAAGTCCTGTTTCCAGTCATTTTCCAGACGGCTCCCTATGGGGGAATCCACCCAGAATGAAGTCTGCCGTTGGAGAGGTTTGACCCGGCAGTCAGTCAGTTGAGTCAGTGAGGTGAGAGTGGGGGCCGAATGACAGGGGCCTGGTGATGAAGTGACCACTCCAGTCCTGCTGACCACAGGGTATGGGTGCCATGAGGTGACTTCTGTCCTGACTCCTTGGTCCTTGGTCTTTGGGTCTTGTGTTGTGTTGCAGGCTGGTTTGGCTGACTGGTGTAGTGATGGAGAGTGGTCTGTTTCTGAGAGAGAGAGAGAGAGGGGGGGGGGGGAGACAGACACAGAGACACAGAGTCCTTTAGTCTGTCTGTGGTCACAGTTATACCACTCTGTAGCAAACTATTTATCAGCAAATGCCTTCACAATCTTTATCAGCAAATATTTTTTTATGAGATACAAAACTTAATTTTTTTTTTTACAGAATATTAATCAGCCAAGATTTTAACAAAGATCTCAGCCTGGTCCAGAACTTAATCAACTAAGTTTTTGTTGTTGTTGTTAATGTTTTTACAAATATCGCACTCATGTTTCACACACTATCAACCAAGTTGGTTTTGTTGTTGCTGTTGTTGTTTTTGTTGTTGTTGTTTTGTTGTTGTTGTTGTTGTTGTTGTTGTTTTTACAAATATCTTAACATTATTTCAGAAACTTCATCAGCCAATGTTTTTTTTTATAATGATCTCTGCCTTGTTTCAGAATATACAAGTCAAAATTAATTTAATAAATTTGGACAAGGATCCTAAGTTTCAGAAACTTTATTGATCAACAATTCACAATTGTTTTTTCCCCATGAGCCCTTACACTGTCACAAAGGTCCCAGCTTGCTTCAGTAGCTTCATCAGCCAATGACTCAAAAGCAGAGTACAGACTTGTTCTCATCTTTATTGGCTTAGGAATTCACCTGATCCCAATCAATGTCTCACTCAAGAATCCTTTGTTTCTTTATCACCAATAAATCTTCCAAGGGATTTCATCCAAAAAATAAGAACTAGTTTCTTTTTAACATCCTCATGATGTTTTCTGATAAAGTCATCTGTTCGTTCCTCAAATCCATCTGAAAGTGTTCACCAAATTCTGTAATCAGAAGTGCAGGTGTCTGTATCTTTCTGGCCTGGCTAATAGATAGGAAATAAAAAGTACCACTTTTTCATCTTCACCTTCACCTATCATGTACTTTTGTAGACTCTTGGGACACTACTGAAGATTATGCAACATTTTTACGAAGTCTCAAAAGACGGTGCACTTCCACAGTATTCTTGTTATATCATCCATATCATCACTGACCATTGTTCAATACAAGCCCACTGTCTCTGATTCGGTGACTCCTGTCAACAGACGCTGACTTTATGAAAGCACTGTTGCATCACTGTCAGTGGATTCATGACTGTCATGTTCACAGAGAGTTTATAACCGATCAAACAGCTGTCATTTGCGTTCGATGTGTGAGAACCGTCGATCATACTCTGAAAACTGTATCGATTACTCAGCTGAAGTTTATGGGTCAATCTTAGGTCGAAGGTCACTTCCAGCGAATTCTTTTTCAAGGTGAGCATACGTTCGCTGCGTTAGAGAACAAGGGAAGTGTTTATATATATATATATAATATATATAAAATATAATATATATATATATATATATATATATATATATATATTATATATATTATATAAGAGAGAGAGAGAGAGAGAGAGAGAGAGAGAGAGAGAGAGAGAGAGAGGAGAGAGAGAGTTTGCCAGGAAGGTAATCTAACAGCGTAGTAATATAGATCTGTCTCTTTATATATATATAATATAGAGAGGAGAGAGAGAGAGGAGAGAGAGAGAGGAGAGAGAGAGAGAGAGAGAGAGAGAAGAGAGAGAGAGAGTAGTAGAGAGAGAGAGAGAGAGAAAGAGAGAGAGAGAGAGAGAGAGAGAGAGAGAGAGAGAGAGAGTTTTGCAGAGTAATCTTAACAGCGTAGTAATATAGATCTGTCTCTTTGTTAATGTTACTCTTCTATCAATCGAGAGACCAATCCTGCTAAAATTCTTCCTCATTCTGAATATTTTTTTTCATTTTTAAAGCGACTCAGCCGCCAAGGACCGCCTATATAGAACGGTAACAGAGCTCCTTTATGACTAATCATTCATCATTTCTTGTTACTTTTTGCGTAATGTTGTCGTGAGTCAAGAATTCAGGGAAGGGCATCACTGCCATCACATAACCGCGTGAGGTGGACAAACCTTAGGTGATTTCATGGACCGCCATTTCGTCAGACAGCGGCAGTCAGCTTGGATAACTGCAGTCGTTCAACTGTGATTGGCTTTTCATCAAACCGGCAGTCTCCTAGTAAACCTCCACAGTCTGGGTTTGTCTTTACATGACTGTACCTGCGGATATGAATAAGCTTTGGGAGTGAGAATGAGTAGGTGTGTGCGGAATGACAGTCTTTGAAACAGAGAAATTCAAGATTTGATTTTTTTTCTTTTTTCTTTTTGGTTTCAGGGCTAGAGCTCCTAGGTTCACAATGGTGGGATTTTGCTTATACAGACTTTTTGTTTCTTCCCCGCCCACCATTAATGTAGCTGCATTCCGACTTCGGGGATGGTGTCCAAACACGATACTTGTGTGCATGTGTTTTGGTTTTTAAAAAAAAGTTTGTCAGCCGTTCTTACCATTACGAAATGGCCTACTCTTCCGAAAGGCAAAACGAGTTTTAAACGTGTGTTTGCATACAGGGATTCAGTTTATATCTAGACTTTTGGGGGAGTGAAGTGCAATACTAACTTTAACTCCAAGGGAAAAAATCCCCTTAAATAGGCGTCTCGGTGGTGGCTCGAACCCGGACCGTCAGATCACGAGTGCAATGCTCTAACCACTAGGCTAAAAAAAAAAAAACCCCTGCCCCCCCCCCCCCCCCCTGTCGCCCACGAAGAATGAAGTTGCTGTGTTTTAGGGAGCGTTTGGGGAACACTGATTCATTCAGTCCAGGAAGACCAGTGACTATTTCACGCCTGTCAGATAAAAAACAACAAACACACCATGAAAAGAGACAGCTTGACCAGTGGCCAGCAACAAACTCACACCCCACGGTGACTGGACTGGGGCTCTAATCAGCCATGCCCCTCTGAAAACGGCATGGCCGCTACCTAGGACTGTCTGCCCCTCAAAGAAGACAAGGTGACTGCAGTTGTAATCGGCCATAGAGGACTAAAAGAAAAAAAGAAAAAAGCTGTTGGCACCTTGTCCTATCCCGCTTCTGTCCCGAGTTGCTTTGATGATGACTAACGTGGGAAACTGACCTCTACAATGAACTGTGACTTTTTTCTCATTCCTCTGCTAGACCTGTTCCTCCTCCTCCTCCTCCTCCTCCTCCTCCTCCTCCTCCTCCTCCTCCTCCTCCTCCTCCTCCTCCTCTTCCTCCTCCTCCTCTTCCTCCTCCTCCTCCTCCTCCTCCTCTCCTCCTCCTCCTCCTCCTCCTCCTCCTCCCTCCTCCTCCTCCTCTTCCTCCTCCTCCTCTTCCTCCTCCTCATCCCCCTTCTCCTCCTCTTTCTGATTCTTGTTCTTGTTCTGATTGCTCTGGTTCTTATTCTTTTTCTTTATGTTCTCTATGTTCTTTTTGTTGTTGTTGTTGTTGTTGTTGTAGTAGTAGTAGTAGTAGTAGTTGTTGTTGTTTTTCTTCTTCTTCTTCTTCTTCTTCTTCTTCTTCTTCTTCTTCTTCTTCTTCTTCTTCTTCTTCTTCTCTGTTGAACGTTCACACAACTATTGCTGACTGTCATATAAGCCAAAACGCGTTGCGTTGCCGTTCAGCGTTTGACAAGTCAGGCCCAGCGCATCTGACTTTGGTGTATGAGAGAACTGATTTTTTAAAGTCGTTTTACGGAGGGGGGGGGAGGGGGGCAGAGGAATTGACAAAGAGGGAAGAAGATAGACAAAAAAAGGGGTGACATTAAGAAAGGGAACCAGGCAGAAACAAAGAGAGGGATAGAAAAGAAGAAATTACTTTACAGAATTTACAGAGGGTGGAGATACTGACAGCCCCCGATATCCCAACTGGGGACAACGAAGGCAGAAGTTATCCCAGAAGCCGGAAATCGGCTACCTTCATAGTGGTAAAAAACGGTCGTATATAATGCAAACATTTCACCATGGGCGAACCTAGGAGCTCTAGCCTCGGAACCCAAAAGAGAGGGAGAAAAAGAAAAGGGCAGAAATGTTTCTGGTCCGTCTGTTCATCAGATTAAAAGACAAAAAAAACCCACCAACACACACACACACACACACACACACACACACACACACACACACACACACACACACACACACACACACACACACACACACACACACACACACACACACACACACACACAAAGTGAAAAACGCAATGCGCTTTGACAGAAAAACTGCTTTCTTTCTTAACTTTTGGGGGTTTCTTCCACTTTCTGGCGTGTTTTGTTGTTGTTGTTGTTGTTGTTTTTGTTTTTTTTTTACATTTTTTATTCAGAAAGTTTGAAGGATTAACTTTTGTTGTCATTTGTTTCTCTTTCTCTTTTTTCTGTTTTTTTTTTCTTCCTCTCGTCTGTGTGTCTACAGGGAAAATCTTACACCTAGTGACACCATGAGAAACTAAGATATATATTTTTTGTCTTTATTTTTCTTTTAGACAGTCCGGTCTCGTGAGTTTGTTGGGTTTTTTTTGTTTCTCTTTTTATTTCTATTTCAGAGAGAGAGAGAGAGAGAGAGAGAGAGGAGAGAGAGAGAGAGAGAGAGAGAGAGAGAGAGAGAGAGAGAGACAGACAGACAGACAGACAGACAGACAGACAGACAGACAGACAGACAGACAGACAGACAGACAGACAGACAGACAGACAGACAGACAGACAGATAGACAGAGACAGAGTGAATGAACAACAACAAAAAAATGACGAAAAAGATAATTCTCCAGACAGTGCATCTCAGGCAAACTGAACACAGCGGAGCCCATCTCTTCAGGAGCAGGGTGCATGCTGGGTCTGGTTGTGTGTCACCCATCCCACAGAATGTACTTGGCCTATTACTGTACGAAGGGAGAGATGGCGAAATAGCCTGTGCACAGCTGGTCTGCGTGCCTTTTGTTTAATGGCTCATCTGAAGGACATTTTCGTAAACAAAATCAGTAAAACAACAACAACAACAACTAAATGTGTTAACTTCCAAGGCAAAAACAAATTGCTGTGTGGAAGATATAAAAAAAGTTTGTTTGTGTTGTTTTTCAGAGATGCAAACTCATGCCCTCAATTTCCATTTATACTAGAACACGTTTCTTGGGTCATGGAAATGTTGGCAAATTTGATCATGAAATTGTTGTACCAGCCCTGAAAAAAACCCTGAAAAAGAGAAAAATTAAGAGCAGAAGCTGATGACTGACCAGTCGTGATATCTTTGCTAGATATCTATATATCTATAATTATATCTATATATCTGTATCTATCTATCTATCTATCTATCTATCTATCTATCTATCTATCTATCTATCTATCTATCTATCTATCTATCTATCTATCTATCTATCGATCGATCGATCGATCTACCTATCTATCTAATATATATATATATATATATATAGAGAGAGAGAGAGAGAGAGAGAGAGAGAGAGGGGAGAGAGAGAGAGAGAGAGAGAGAGAGAGAGGAGAGAGAGAGAGAGAGAGAGAGAGAGAGAAGATAGATAGATAGATAGATAAATAGATAAATAGATAGATAGACAGTGCATATTTATATAGAGAGACAACAATGTTGAGAAAAATATTGTCCAAACGCTTTTCAGCAGAAAAGACATAAAGCACAAAAATTAAAGAAGACGGTGAGGGAAGATCTAGGAGGAATGGTATGAAAAGAATTGCGAAGAAGAATTGCGAAGAAGAATTGCAAAGAATTTTAAGAAGAAGAATTGCAAAGAATAAGAATTACGAAGAAGAAGAATTGAGAATGCGAAGAACTCCGAAGAGGGACTGCGAAGAAGAATTGCAAAGTAGAACAAGAAGAAGAAGAACAGGAAAAAGAAGAAATACATCAAGAAGAGCGAAAATGCAGAAAGACCAAAACTAAAAACAAAAAGAAGAAAAGAACAACCAAAAAAAAAAAAAACCTCGAAGAAGACCAACACCAAAAATCCCAACTAAATATAAAAAAAAACCCACCACCAACACCAATAAAATAAAAAGTAAAAAAACACCTCACAAATCCGATCCATCCCCC
>CM060319.1:73094628-73097128 GCA_030674155.1 Stramonita haemastoma
ACTGGGCCATCAGATAGCAAGCACTAACCACTAGACTATCACCATGTCCTTCCCCTGATTCTGTTTTTATTAATTACTGAAGGTCTACCTAACCTTGGCAATCTTTGATGAACTGAGGGAAAATATAAGACTAAATTAGGAAGGACGGTGGCAGGATGGTCAAGACGTTCGCCTGCCAATATGTAAACCGCGAGTTTCTGGGTTCGAACCGGCTCGCCCTTTCTTCCCAGTTTGACGAAAAAATCGAACTGAATGTCAAAGTCATTCGGATGAGACTATAATCCGAGGTCCCGTGTGCGAACGCACGCAGAACATCTTGCGCACAAGTTAAAATCCCGTTCCGCCTTTCGGAAGAGCAGGCCATCGCGTGCCGGTAGGAGCGGATGACAAAATTATATTAAAAAAAACCCCAGCTTGCACACAGGTGTTGTGTTTAGACACCATCCCTGAGGGGAAAAAATAATAGGTAGGCGCTGCACTTGTGGCGACGCGCTCTCCCCGGGGAGAGCAGCCCGAATTTCACGCAGAGAAATCTGCTGTGACATAAAGTGGTATAAAATAGAATAAAATAAAAATAAATTACAGACTATGTCAGACACATAATTATGGTCTTTGTTGGAATACTTGGCAAAGCCAATGCCATATGTTTGATTTTCAGTTTTTTATGGCTATACCCATGCATACTAGGTAGACATTCCAGCATTTTCTTTTTAAAGATGCCTGAAGTGGTGCCATAGAAACATTTGCAGGATTTTTGTGATGGTATAATCAAGTTGTAATAAAGTTATCATTTTTTAACTTCTGGCAATTCAATATGCTTTCCCTTTACTAACCCCTTTTTGTTTTCACAATGTTGAGAAATTCACAAATTGAACATTAAATATAAGCCATTTTTTCCTAAACGCCATGACAATCCACAATAAGAAAATGATTTTGCTGTATACCTTACTTGTTTTACAATTTGGAATTATTCTAAAGTGGATTTGAAACTTGCAGTATTCATGTACAAGAATTTAGTTGTATCTACCACCACACACCATCACCCCACTCACCCCCATCCACCCCTACCCACCACCACCACTTACCACCATAACCACCTACCACCATCACCATTTCGTGTATATATATTCAAAATTACTTCACAGTGTGTATATTGTTATTCGTAATGTCCAGAGGAGAAAGAGAGAACAGTGTCCTACTTGTACACGTTCAAGAATAATGACAAGAGGACATTGGGAGGGAAAAGAGAGGACTGACATTTACATTCATCTGAATAATTGCTCTCAAGGTGGGCATTCATTCCTCTACACTCCTCTCTTCCCCTCCCCCATCTTACTATCCCCTCCCCCTCTACACACACACACACACACACACAAACTTCACAGCTAAACCCCCCTCCCCCACCCCACTTCTCTCCAGTGCTGTCACAGCCCACACAAAGTTGCACAGACCAGTTCATAGTGTGGCCAGTTTCTCGCCCCTATATGGTGAATCGGTGGTCCAGAGGTGACGCACCTACCTACAGAGCAAAAAAAAAGTCCGGGTTTCAAGTGTGTAGTGGTTCGATCCCCGTTTGTGCCCGAAACCCCCAACCCCCCTCCCCCATTCACTAGACTGTTAGTGGAAGTTTGGGTGCTGCTAGTATTTTGGAAAAGATGATAAACTGAGGTCCCGTGTGTAACACTCATTTAGTGCACGTGAAAGAACCTATGGCAACTGAAGAGTAGTCTCTGGCAAAAATTCTGTAGAAAAAAGTCCACTCTGATAGGAAGCCAAAATACATTTATGCAGACAGGAAAAGAAAAGAAAGAGAAGGGTGGCCCTGCTCTTGTGATGACGCTCTCTTCCCTAGGGAGAACAGCTCGAATTTCACGCAGATAGATATGCCTTGACTGAAAGTAGACCTAGTGTAAAACATAATATAATACACTACAATTATACTACACTACACTACACTACACTACACTACACTACACTACACTACACTACACTACACTACACTACACAGTCTCTGACCAAGGCGTTTGTTGGACGAGAAATTGATGAAATACGTATTGGTACATAGATCTTCTTCTTTCTTCTTCTTCCTTGAACGCTCAGACAATCAGCACTGCTGTTTGTCATATGAGCAAAAATGCGTTGTGCTGCCGGCAGTTAAGCCCATGACCAGTCAGGCCCAGCACATCTGACTGGCATGAAATGAATTCTTCTGAAAGTACAGAAAGGAAAAAAATCACAGAGGTTTCATCATGGGGGCGGTATAGCCTAGCCTGTTTTTAAACCTCTGAGGTGTAGATGAGGAATGAAAAAAATCAACTTCATGTAGAAAAAAACACACACAAAGATTATAGTTTAAAAATAAGTAGACCTGAATAACAGTTATGCTGCAACCTATATTTCATTAGTTTCTCGCCCCAAACAATCATCCACATTCACGTACAGACCAGGTCTGTGCCACCCTTCTCTCCCCACCCCATAAAAAACAGCCTCCCCAGACAAT
>CM060319.1:73112128-73134628 GCA_030674155.1 Stramonita haemastoma
AAGAAGAAGAAGAAGGAGAGAAGAAGAAGTAGAAGAAGAAGAAGAAGAAGAAGAAGAAGAAGAAGAAGAAGAAGAAGATGAAGAAGAAGAAAAAGGTGAAGAAGGAGAAGAAGAAGAAGAAGAAGAAGAAGAAGAAGAAGAAGAAGAAGAAGAAGAAGAAGAAAAGAAGAAGAAGAAAAGAAGAAAGAAGAACAAGAAGAAGAAGAACAAGGAGAAGAAGAACAAGAAGAACAAGAAGAACAAAAGAACAAGAAGAACAAGAAGAACAAGAAGAACAAGAAGAAGAAGAAGAAGAAGAAGAAGAAGAAGAAGAACAACAACAACAACAACAACAACAACAACAACAACAACAACAACAACAAAAGCACCAGCAACAGCGAGAAGAACAAGGACGAGAAGACCAAGAAAATGAAGAACAAGAAAAGTGCGAAACAGAAAAAGAAAGACAAGCAGACAGACAGACAGACATAGACAGACGGACAGACAGACAGACAGACAGAGGTGTATAAATCAGCACAAAGCTGACGGGTGAATGCTATGAAACTGCCACAGTCCATCACCTCTGAATCACTGCCTCTATCACACACAGACACACACAACACACACACACACACACACACACACACACACACACACACACACACACACACACACACACACACACACACACACACACACACACACACACACACACACACACACACACGCCCAACACTACACGACACAATCTCCTGGGTAAACTCATCCCTCTCCCCTCCAACCTCTCTGCCAGCCAGGTGATAAACTCAGCAGGTTGTCCCCTCCACCGGTATGCACTCAGTGCACGTTAAAGAACCCTAGGCAATGCTGATAATACCTACCGACACAATGAATTAATGTCAGGAATAAGAAATGTCAACTCTCTCTCTCTCTCTCTCTCTCTCTCTCTCCTCTCTCTCTCTCCTCTCTCTCTCTCTCTCTCTCTCTCTCTCTCTCTCTCTCTCTCTCTCTCTCTCTCTCTCTCTCTCTCTCTCTCTCTCCTCTCTCCCCCCCCCTTGGTTGTGAGGTCTGCCAGAATGAATGGGTTAAAAATATTCTCTTCTGGGGTGGGGGTGGGGGTGGGGAGTAGGGAAGGGGGGCAGGATAGCCTTTTTTTTTTCTCTTTTATTCGTTTATATCGAGGATAATGGAATAAGCACTCATGTGCTTTTTTTTTTACATCCAGTCTGCGTGTGTATGCAGTTTTTGTAAACGGTGTCATCTGTTCCTACCAGCACACGATGGCCTACTCTTACGGAAAGCTGAACAGGATTTAACGTGTGCGCAAGATGTTCTGCGTGCGTTCGCACACGGGGCCTCGGTTTATAGTCTCATCCGAAGGACTTTTGGGGGGAGTGGAGTCAGCACTGATGTTAACTCCAGAGGAAAAATTCCCTCGAACAGGAATCGAACCCGGGTGGTCAAATTGCGAGCGCAATGATCTGACCACTAGGCTACCCGTCCCCCGCCTAGTGGTTAGAGTGTTGTGCTCGTGATCTGACGGCCTGGGTTCGAGTCACCACAGAGGCGCCTGTTTTAGGGAATTTTATTCTTGAGTTACCATCAGTGCTGACTCTACCCTCCCCGAAAGTCCTTTGGAAGAGACTATAAACTCGAGGTTCCTAATGTAAACACAGGCAGAGAATCTTGCGCACAATATGTTGAAAATGTGTGTGTGTGTGTGTGTGTGTGTGTGTGTGTGTGTGTGTGTGTGTTGTGTGTGTGTGTGTGTTGTGTGTGTGTGTGTTGTGTGTGTGTGTGTGTGTGTGTGTGTGTGTGTGTGTGTGTGTTGTGTTGTGTGTGTGTGTGTGTGGTGTGTGTGTGTGTGTGTGTGTTGTGTGCGTGTGTGTGTGTGTGGTGCGTGTGTATGTTGTGTGTGTGTGCGTGCGTGCGTTTGAGCATGTGTGTGTGTGTGTGTGTGTGTGTGTGTAGTGTGTGTGTGTGTGTGTGTGTGTGTGTTCGTAAATGTCAATCCAATAAAAAGTGATTTTGGAGAGAAATGTGCATGTGCACGTGTGTATGTGTGCGCGCGCGCACGCGAGCGTGCGTGTGTGTGCGCGCGCTCTCTCGTGTGTGTGTGTGTGTGTGTGCGTATACATATGCGTGCTTGCTTGCGCGCTCTTACGTGCCAGATGACTCTTACCCCTTTCATGTGGACCACAACAATGGAATCAATCAGCCCTCTCGCCTTCAGCAGCACAGCACACAGGCCGGGGGTGGGGACACTCAGTGCTGGGGAAGACCCTGTGTAGAGGAGCAGACACCACTGGGTCACCACCCAGCCTGGTTCTCCACTCTTTGATGTGCGCCCATCTCTCCATCATCCCTCTGCTATCCCCTCCTTCCCCTCCTCCCCCTTCCTTGTTCTGATGTCGTTCTTCTTCCCTTCCTTTCCCCCCAATCATCATCAGCACCCCCCTCTTTGACAAGAGAAAGTTACTACTGCTAGTGAGTGGTGTGTTGGTGCATGTTTGTGTCTGTTGCAGAAAATGATCAGGCAGTTAGGGGTTTTAGTCAGGTCCGCAAATGGATGGATGGATGGATTTTTTTTTCTTTTGTTGCTGGGCTAAGAGCTCTGAGGTTTGTCCATGGTGAGATTTGGAGTATGCCACCGTTTTTGCCCACCATTACGGTGCATACATGAATGAATGAATGAGTTAATTAAGAGAGTTCCAAGGTTCATCTATGGTGAGATTTTGCGTATGCGACTGTTTCCCCCCAGCATTTAGATAACTGTATTTGAACTTTGGGGATAGGATCACTGACTGACTGACTGACTGACTGACTGACTGACTGACTGACTGACTGACTGACTGACTGACTGAATGAAAGAATGAATGAATTATAGAGCGCATGAAACCCATGGGCATGATGGCATCTGTGGAGAATAAGGAAAAGGGGGTTGGCCGAGGGATGGGCGGGAGGGAGGGGGCATACAGGAATAAATGGCCACCTTTCTTTATATAAAATAAACTGTATGGAACATTAGGAGGACAGGGAGCTAACTATACAGGCTACATTTGCTTTAGAACTTTTTTCTGTTCACATTTCGTACAAAATAATCCAGTGTCTTTTTGTGGTCTTTGGGCTTTTTTTTTTTGGGGGGGGGGAGGGGGGAGGGGGAGGGTTGTTTTGCGTTTTTCGGGTGGGAGCCATTTCTTTAAATTAGGGAACGATCGAGTTTTAAACAAGGAGTTTGTAAAACCTTTTGGCTTTCCAGAAAAAAAAGATTGCAAGAAAATATGGAAAGTGAAACTACGAATTCCAAACACTATGACAGCATACAGCGAGGTGGACAGATTCTCAATTGCATACAGATTGATCTATCTCTTCTTTCACTTTTTTCAATAGATGAACCAGTATCGTCTACTACACTGGCTACCATCAACCACCTCGTTCTTATAGGTAAGGTGTGCATTAATATTGCCAAGAAAAACGATTCGTGTGTCTTTATTACAAATTAATGATCTTTGATCAACAGTTGGACTTAAGCCCTGTCAAGTAGTCTCAAAGCACATGCACTTCAATCGCAGAATCATTATATCATCCTCATTCTCATCGATCATCATGCAAAGATGAGAGGAGAGAGGAGAGAGAGGAGAGAGAGAGAGAGAGAGAGAGAGAGAGAGAGAGAGAGAGAGAGAGAGAGAGAGAGACAGAGAGAGAGAGAGAGAAGAGGAGAGAGGAGAGAGAGAGAGAGAGAGAGAGAGAAGAGAGAGAGAGAGAGAGAGAGAGAGAGAGAGATTACGCCACATCACGCATTCTGCAGAATCAATCACACCAGAGCACTGATGGAAGCCATGTGCCCACACACCACACACACGGAGGGGGGGGGAGGGAGGGGGCAATATACTGGCCCCTGGCCATGCCCCCTCGGGCTCTGCACTTAGCAAATATCCAGTGCAGCAGAACTGCAGACCCGCAACAGATGGACCCTTTATTGCACATGGCTTGCCATCACTACGCTGCAAATGTTTTATTTGTAAAGGTCGGGACTTTTGAACCGCAAGACTCTAGCGCAAACATAGAGAATTTTGGACGGCTTTTGTAGAGAGACACTTATTAGTAAAACAAATGTGAGGTTTGAGAATTAGAGGATGAATTCTATTGTATGTTTAATTGTCCTAACTTGAGTGAAGAAGGGGGAAAAGATTTACTTAATGTTTTTTTTATTTTTTATTATCACTGCTAACTTTTGATTTGCCAAAAAACCCCACCCTAACAACACCCCACCCTAAAAATAAAAAAAACAACCCCAGTGTGTGCTTTTTATGTTTAGATCATTTCTTATGGTTTTAACGCGTGAGCAACCTAGATGTTTTGCATATAATCATCACACACATGACTCTATACTTTGTAAACTCAATCGAAGGACTTTCATAGAAAAACATTCGGTATTGATGTTAACTTCGCAGGACCACACAGAGAGGACACAAATTTCTCGGTTCGCAAGATAACAAATTATTTGAATTGATTGAACTTAACTGAATTGTGTTTGAATTGAATTGAATTGAATTGAATTGAACTGACCCCCCACCCGACTCTACATGGACGTACAATCCGAATGGACACTGGAATCCTTGCCTTCACTTACCGTCACACCACGACATCCATTCTCTAACTCACAACGCTAACCCACCAAACCACCACCCCACCCCATCCCTCTCTAATGCAATAATCACCCAGCTTTACCATTCAGTGTGCATCATTGGACACGTGTGGTCATCGAACTGTGCCTTCCTCACCCTTCAAAGGACACTATTAGGAACAACATCAAGTCCTGCCCAACCCTCCACCCCCCTTTATCTCTCTGTCTGCGCAGAACTCCCCCCCCCTCTCCTCCCTTGATCCCCCAGGTGGGTGTGGGGTAGGGGATGGGGTGAGGGGGTGCGGGGTGGAGGGGGTTACTAAACTAAAACAGCTGAGCACCTACACTTTACCAGGTGGAGAAAAGGGGGGGGGGGGTGGAGAGAGAGAGAGGAGAGGAGAGAGAGAGAGAGAGAGAGAGAGAGAGAGAGAGAGAGAGAGAGAGAGAGAGAGAGAGACAGAGAGAGAGACAGAGAGAGAGAAGAGAGAGAGAGAGAGAGAGAGAGAGAGAGAAGAGAGAAGAGAGAGAGAGAGAGAGAGAGGAGAGAGAGAGAGAGAGAGAGAGGAGAGAGAGAGAGAGAGAGAGAGAGGAGAGAGAGAGAGAGAGGATTAGGAAGAGAGAAAAAGAGGGGGGAGAGAAGGGAGGGGGAAGAAAGGGAAAGAGAGAGAGAGAGAGAGATAGAGGAGAGAAGAGAGAGAGAGAGGAAGAGAGAGAGAGTATGAACGAAGAGAAAGAGAGAGAGAGATTACACAACTTGAAATTGAGAGGTACCCGGATGGTAGTGTATTTTGCCAATATGTTTTCAAAGAGCAAGAAAACAAACATAATTTTAAACTTGGTCCTACAGGTAAGGAAATAATATCACATAATATAACTTTTGTACAAAAAAAGAAAAAAAAGATGAAGGATCTTGGGAAAAGTAAAAAACAAATGTGAGTGGGAAGATGGGAATGGAGAAGAGAGAAGGAAGTGAGGGTGATTGACTTACACATGTTTATTTTGGTTTCATAGGCAAGGCCCACGTATCTTAATTTCCTTTCATTTATCAACATAACTGGTTTTTCTTTAATGCAAGACCAAAGCAAAAAGAAAAAAACAAAATAGGCAGACCACCAGCTTCTCTCAATGGCAACATCAGCGAATCCTGTGGTATTCATGAAAATCCCTGAAGTCAGCAGGGCAGTGAAGACTGGAGCACATGGAGAAGGAAGGAGGATCATGTGGGTGTCACTGGGTGCAGAGACAAACATTGCACTAGTGACGCCGACAGGTGACACAGATGAGACAACGTATGTTTGATATTTAAACAGATAAAATGTTTCCATTATGAAAAGATTTACACATACTCAATCTTTTATATGAAAACAGATTTATTCATGTCAAAGTCAACCGTTATTAGAGATCAGGTACATATATTTTGCAGTTTCTGTCAATAGAGAAAGAAAATACATACCTTCTTCTCTCACTTTGTATTATCGCAAATTTTCCTCCCTTTTATGTTATTGTTATTTTAGTTATCTATTCATTTATTTTCCGTTCTTTGGCTAGGGCTCCGAGGTTCACCAGTGGTGAGAGTTTTGTGTGTATGGACCGTTTTCCCCCACCAGATAGGTAGTCGCATTCCGACTTCGGAATTGGCGTATAAACACGACACCTGTGTGCATGCGGTCTTTTGGTGGGCTTTTGTTTTTGGTCATACATTCCTTTCGGCACACAATGGCCTACTCATCCGAAATGCGGAAAGGGTTCTTAATATATGAAGACGAATGTTCTGCGTGCAGTTCGCACACAGGGCCTCGGTTTATAGTCTCATCTGAAGGACTTTGACAACCATTCAGTTCGATTTTTTTCATCAAACTGGGAAGAAAAAGCAAGGCTGGGAATGGAACCCAGACCCTCACGGGTTTTTTTTGTTGGCGGGTAAACGTCTTAACCACCCAGCCACCCTTCTTCTTGTTTGAAATAAATCAGCTATGTGGCTGTACCCTTTGCTATCAAGACCAATGTCCTTTACAGCTTACAATAGACACACTGGCATGCTTGAAAATGCACTTTAAGTAACAAGTGCAGGGATTATTGGAAGTGGCTTTCAGAAATGTCTTCAGTATGTTTACTGTTGTTATTGTTGTTAAAATTGTTGCTGTTGTTCAGGGAATTTTTTCGGTCCTCTGATGAAAAGCACTGGTTATTATGCCAGAAGCCTGTCATAGATGACGACATTCACACTATCAGGTCAGGTCCGACCTCGGGTCAAGTCAGGTCATGTGTCTCCATTGCAGCATTGGTAAGAGCTCCGCGCAATGCCACTAGGGTTCGCTATCTTTCTCTGTCTCTGACGAGTTCTACCATCTCCTGTATGTAGCCCTCACAGACCACTGATCTCAGTGATGTTGGCAATGTAGAATGTTGGCGGTCTGCCTAAAATTAACACTTTAAATTTACTGCATTTTGACATAGGCTTTAGGATTTTGCTTACATCTATAACTGATGAAGCCTCTTACCAAATCTGCACATTTGACTCCACTCCACTCCACTCTTCTCTCTCTCTCTCCCTCTCTCTCTCTCTCTGTGTCTCTGTCTCTCTCTCTTTCTGTCTATCTGTCTCTCTCTCTCTCACCACTCACCACTCACTCACTCTTTCATCTTCATTCCTATCTTGTTCTTCTTTCTCTCTTAATCAACTTTCTGCAGCCCTTACCACCACCACCACCACCACCACCACCACCACCACCACCACCACCACACCACCACCACCACCACCACCACCACCACCATCACCACCACAACCGCACAGGTGCACACAGAATCATGCATTAAAAATTCCACACAGGACTGACAAACAGATAGACATACATAGATCTATCTCTCTTTTATCTTTTGAAAGTGAAAGCATACACACACCACACACACACACACACACACACACACACACACACACACACACACACACACACCACACCACGCACACACACACACACACACACACACCCCACACACACACACACACACACACACACACACACACACACACACACACACACACACACACACACACACACACACACACACACCAGTTTTCCAGTCAAACCAGACCGGTGGCTGAGGCCATTAGCTAAGCACTTCATTAAAGCCGACACTTCCCCGTGTTACTTCGCTGCAGTGACCATGTTCAAAAAGTTACCTCCCTGCTTGCTTACATACAAACAGGTCAGGGCTCAGCTTAGCTCAGGCTTGTCTCCCCTTGTTTGTCTTGTGGGGGTAATAGGATGTGGCGGCTTAAACTTTTCCTGCCAGAATGAGAAATGGTTTCAGTCCAACTTTATTGCTATCTACAAAAACTATGTGTGTTTTTTTTTTTTAAACAACCCTTGGCTGTCTTTTTTGTCTGCATACCTGTGCCTCTGTCTGCCTTTTTAAATATCATTATCATTATTCTTTTATTTCAAGGATGATGACGTAAGTATTCATGTGCTTTAGGGTTGTTGTTGTTTTTTTTTTTTTACATTGAGTCACTGTGTGAATGCAATTTCGTGGTTTTGTAAATGTTTCCACCGGCACACAATGGCTTACTCTTCAAAAAAAGAGGAACAGTTTTTAATGTGTGTGCAAGGTGTCTTCTGTGTCTTTGCACATGGGACCTTGGTTTATAGTCTCATTTGAAGGACTTTCAGTAGAATGGACCCAGCACTGATGTTAACTCCAGGGGGAATCCCCTTGAACAGTGTGGTCTGTGGTTTGTTTGTTTGTTTGTTGTTTGTTGTGTGTGTGTGTGTGTGTGTGTGTGTGTGTGTGTTGTGTGTGTGTGTGTGTGTGTGTGTGTGTGCGTGCGCGCGCGTGTATGTGTGTGCCTCTTTTTATGCTTGCTTGTCTTTCTATGGTCTTCGCCTGTCTTCCCATGGAGCCCTGGGATTGAAGTCGAATGGTCTTAACCACTTAACTATAGCGTCCATCACTCTGTGTCTGTGTTATTAGTTTTCTTTCTTTCATAGCAAATGTAGAGTCCCTTGTGTGATTACTCTGGTTCACAAGAAGGAGCAGCTTGTCCTGAGACTGCTTGCATGGTATGGCTCCTTCTTCTTCTTCTTCTTCTTCTTCTTCTTCTTCTCTTCTTCTTCTTCTTCTTCTTCTTCTTCTCCTCCTCCTCCTTCCTCCTCCTCCTCCTCCTCCTCCTCCTCCTCCTCCTCTCCTTCTTCTTCTTTAAACACTCAGACGGCAACTATCATTGTCTGTCACGTGAAAGAAACTGCGTTGAGCTTCAGTTAAGCACCTTACAAGTCAGGTCCACTGCATCTGACTTTGGTGTGGGGGCAAATGGCTATCTTTTATGCCCTTCTTGGGAAAAAGGCAGGAAAATGGACCGAAAAAAGCAACAACAACAAAAAAAGATAAGAAGGGGACTGTGATGGGAAGAAAAAGACACAAAGTAGTAGAAAGCAAAGAGAAAGAGAGAGATAGAAAAGAGGAGAGAATTCCTCCACACAGAATACCCAGAAGGTCGGGATGCTATTATCATACCGACAGACCCCTTGACATTCCCACAGGGGAACACACCGGTGTATCTGTCTGTCTTAAAAAATTCTCATTATTCTTTTATTTCGGAGGATAATGACATAAGCACTCAGGTCCTATGTTTTTTTCTTTTTTAAATGACCTGGCGATCCTGGCGGCTTTCCTCAACAATGTTCTTCACTGACAAGAAGGAGAGGGGGAAGGAGAGTTGGCGAGGGAGGCGGGCAAGGTGGGAGGGGGGACGAGGTGAAGAGAAGGTGAGTACAGGGTTAGTCTCCAGGGTGTCACGACCAATTGCTGTCTACACTAAGTGTGACAGCCCCTCGCCACCACACACAGCACACCTCTTGTTGCTGCTGCTGCCGCTGCTTCTGCTACTTCACTGCACTGCAAAGAGTGGGGGGTAGGAGTTGGGGGTTGGGGCTTGGGGAATGAGGTAGTGAGGGAGGGGTGGTGAATAGGTGGAGGAGGGAGAGGTGAGGTAGTGAGTGATACGAGAGGGTGGGTGGGTGGTGGGTTGGTTTGGTGGGTGAGGTGGGAGGGGGCAATGTTTTTGTGGAAATGTTACCAAAAAAGTTTCATATAATTATAATTATGTTGTGCTCTCTCTCTCTCTGTGTCTCTCTGTGTCTCTCTGTGTCTCTGTGTCTCTGTCTGTCTCTGTCTCTGTCTCTGTCTCTGTCTCTCTCTCTCTCTCTTACTCTCTCTCTCTCTCACCAACCACCCTCTCTATCTCTTTCTCTATGTTTCAACGCATCTTTGCTCCTCTCCTTCGCTCTCACATCCTTGTACCTCTCCTTTGAACTTCTCCCAAGACTTGCTAAACGCTATCAGATCTACATTAGTTTGCTCACAGAGGACAGACAGAAAGAAAAACCCAACGAGGGCTGTCCAACGCGGCAATAGTTTAAAGGCATCACGTTTCTCCATGCATAATGAACTGTAGCTAGATTCCCTTTCCCCTTGCTGTTTTGCTGTCTGCTTACAAAGTATATTTATGTGTTAGAGCACTCGCTCTCCCCAAGCCAATGTCAAGCAGCATTGAGCATGGTTGCCAATTTGATGGCTGACCGTCTGCACGCCTTGGCTTCAGTACAGTCCCCCCAGTTTACCCAGCTGTAAATGGGTACCTGTCCTCTTTAGGGTCAGGGAAGGTAAAGCAGCGAGGGAGAGGAGATGGGCGCCGCCCTCAATATGCTGGCCCCTAAAGAAGCTGTGGTCTCTGATGCCTCGCTCCCCTACGACCACATAGGTTATGGGCCACCCATGTATATTGAATACACAATGTTTGAACCGAAGGAGAGGGAGTGGACTGGGGATGAGTTGTATAAGATTTCTCTTTAAAAGCCCTTTTATTTTTCAAATGGTGGCTGGTTGGCTGTAGACGGTAGAATTGGAGTTTTATTAATATGAACTGAAATGACTGACTTTGTGATAGGGTCGTAAATTCTGGTTGTCTCATAGACGTAAAATGGTGGTGTGATACACTTCTCTATGTGTCTCTGTGTGTCTGTCTCTATCTCTGTCTATGTCCTGTCTCTCTGTCTCTGTCTGTCTCTCCCCCCTCTCTCTGCATGCCTACCACCCCTCCTCTCGCTTTTTCTATTTATCTCCCTACTTATCTATCTATCTATCTATCTATCTATCTATCTATCTATCTATCTATCTATCTATCTATCTATCTATCTATCTATCTATCTATCTATCTATCTATCTATCTATCTATCTATCTATCTATCTATCTATCTATCTATCTATCTATCTATCTATCTATCTATCTATCTATCTATCTGTCTGTCTGTCTGTCTGTCTGTCTGTCTGTCTGTCTGTCTGTCTATCTATCTATCTATCTATCTATCTAATTTTCCCCCCGTTCCTCAACTAAAGCTCCGAGGTTCACCAAAGGTGAGACTTGTGCGTATAAGACAGGTTGTTTTCCACCATTACGGTAGCTGCATTCCGACTGGGGAATACGGTATGACCAGGTTCGTGCAGTTGGACGTGTTAATCCAGTTAATGACAAAAACAATTAATGACAGACAGACAAACAGACAGACATAAAGACAGACATACAGACAGACAGGCAGGCAGACACACAGGCACAGTCGAAATAGATTATATGGGTCTGAATTTGGGTTTAAGATTGATAAGGGATAGACACATGTAGGTGAGGTTATTCTATTCATTTTACTTTTAATTCTCTCAGTCACTCAAAGGGATAAATACATACACGCCCACTCTAGTTACCAAACCCAAACCTACATGCATAGTTGCACGCATTCACACACACACACACACACACACACACACACACACACACACACACACACACACACACACACAAAACACACACACACACACACAAAATGAGTTCGCACACGCACGCTCACACATACTTGCTCATATCCACATGTAGGCACGTACACTGACATACATACTCACACACTCGCATATATACACTCACGCACACGTGACACAATTAATTTTATTTTATTTTTGTTTCTCGTCTAATATCACTATGAGTGAAGAGACGTTAAATTGAAGAAAGCTACACACAGGCAGGCAGGCAGGCAGGCAGACACACAGACATATAAACAGACAGACGGACAGATAGACAGATAAATAGACAGACAGGTAAACAGATAGAGCGGCAGTGGTGTGGATGCTCCTGACAGTTACGCTGTCTCGTCAGTCTGATCACCTCCCTGCCGTTTTCCATAACGGAGCTGTTCCACATGGCTGACTTTGCCCTCAATGCCCCTCCCCCTCCCCTCCTCTCCCTCCAACACTACCTTCTGAATAGCCTCACCTCACCTTCTTCCTATCTGTCTGTCTGTCTGTGTCTCTGTCTCTGCCTGTCTCCGTCTCTCTATGTCTCTCTATCTCGAGGTCGAGGGGATTTTTCCTCTGGAGTTAATATCAGTGCTGACTCCACTCTCCCCCAAGTCCTTCGGATGAGACTAAAAAACCGAGGCCCCGTGTGAGAACGCACGCAGAACATCTTGCGCACAAGTTAAATCCTGTTCCGTTTTCGTAAGAGTAGGCCATCGTGTGCCGGTGGGAACAGATGACATTTACAAAGCTGCATACACACGGGGACTGGATGTAAAAAAGCATATAATTACTTATTCCATTATCCTCGATATAAAAGAATAAATAAATAAATATATAAAATGAATAAATAAATAAATATCTCTGTCTGTCTCTGTCAGCCTGTCTGTCTGTCTTAATCTTTTTTTTCTCTCTCTCTCTGTGCCTGTGTGGTTAGGAGAGAGAGAGAGAGAATGAGATTGATATGTTGAGATAATGATAAATGATTTGAAGGATGATAATAGTAGCTTCAAGTAGCAGCGGTAGCAGCTACAACCACAACCATAAAAGGAAAACATCATCAACAATCAACAACAACAAGAATATGAACACTACTACTACTACTACTACTACTACTACTACTACTACTACTACTACTACTACTACTACTACTACTGCTGCTGCTGCTGCTGCTGCTGCTGCTGCTGCTGCTGCTGTTCCTAATGATGATGATGAGGATGATGATGATGATGATGATGATGATGATGATGAGGAGGAGGAGGAGGAGGAGGAGGAGGAGGAGGAGGGTAAGAACCATGCCTATGGCCTGACCTGACTGAGTTTCGGCTCCTGGATGAGCCATCGTCAGAGGTCCCGGGCTCGAATATTCTTTTCCTGTTGCACAAATACCAAATGCACACAGAGCTCTACAAATGATGACACACTCACACCTGCACCTGCAAACATCGCTATAGGAGCAAGGCATCTTTAGCTTGTTGACCTCCGTCAGTGATGAATGAGAAAGCGTGTGATGACAGATGGGCAACATTAATGGCTGTGTTTGTCTCCTTCAGCAGATGATGGATTACAGGCCTTACCTCCACTTTCTCTTGCTGCCTCGTCCCCTCAACCCCCCTCCCCTCATTCTTGAACAGACATTTGGTTTTGTTTTTTTAAACATGTTTTTCGTTTTTTATTTAGAGCTCGGAGGTTCACCAGTGGTGAGAATTTTGCGCATGCGACCGTTGTTCGTCCACCGTTAAGGTAGCCGCATTTCACTTTCGGGGATGATGTCTAAACATGACACAAGTGTACATGCGGTTTGTTGTTGTTGTTTCAAAATTTGTCATATATTCTTACCGGAACTTATGGCCTACTCTTCCGGAAGGCAGAACGGGTGTTAACGTGTGTGTTTGAAATTCTTATGTGTATTCACACACGAGACCTCAGTTTATAATCTTATCTGAGGTACTTTTAGGAAAGTGGAGTCGGCACTGATGGTAACTCCCAGTGAGGAAAATCCCCTTGAATGGGTGCCTCGGTGATGGCTTGACCTGGGCCGTCACATTGCAAGAGCAATGCTCTAACCTTGGCTATCCCATACCCTTTAACATGTATTATGATTTGTTTGTTCCTCGGCTACAGCTCCGAGGATCGCCAATGGGGACATTTCGCGTATGCGGCCGTTTTTGCCCACCACGAAGATAGCTGCATTCCGTGTACAGGGGTGTATGCTGGATATATTCGTGTGTCCGTAACCCACCAAACACTGACATAAATGACAGGATCTTTAACGTGCATATTTAACCTTCTACATGTGTACACGCAGGAAGGAGGTAAAACCACTGCCAGGTCTGCACTTGAAGTTGACATGGAAGATCGAAAAAATCCTCCAACCCTTAATTCACCAGACCCTGCTGCTGAAATTCAAAGCCGTGATTTCATGGACCCAGGGGATTGAAGTCGTATGATCTTAACCACTCGGCTATAGAGTGCGCCCATCAGACATTGTGATAACAAGCCATCGAGATTTCTTTTAGGATTCTATGATAAAGTGGAGATCGCAGATTTCTGTGTGGATACATACAGATACGTGTTGTTATTCAACATGTTGGATAGCATCTCTGGATGCTTTTCTATTCAACACACAGAGATACAATTATCGTAAGAAAAGCATATGATGATGATAAATGCAAAGCCGGGTGGAGGGGGGGGGGGGGGCTTAGCATCTCAGGGCAGTAAGTGTTAGCCTGTTATTTATCTGTGTTATCGTGTATATAGAAAAATATTTGTGAGAAAAGTTTTTTTATATCTCTGTGACATTGACTTCCAAGCAAGGTCATTAGATTTTTTTTTATATTGTGTTGGGGTTCTCTGAATGTGATCTTCTAGTTAGTAAAAAGATATCTCTCTCTGTGTCTCTCTCTTTCTCTCTGTCTCTCTGTCTCCGTCTCTGTCTTTTTCTGTCTGTCTGTCTGTCGTCTCTTTCACACACACACACACGCGCGCACGCACGCACGCACGCACACACACACTTTGACTTTGACATACAGAAGGAGAAAAGGAGGACCAAACATATAATAATAAGTTATCTTTAAAAAAGGTAAAGGTGTTTCCATAATCTATATGGTCCTTGGGGAGCGAGGCGTCAGAGACCTCATTTTCTCTAGGGACCAATATTTTGAGGGTGGCGCCCATCTCTCCCTCGCTGCTCTACCTTCCCTGACCATAAAGAGGGTAGGTATCCATTTACAGCTGGGTGAACTGGTGGACTATACTGAAGCCAAGGCGAACGAATGGTCACCAATCTGAAGAGGAAACCACCCTCAACGCAAACATTTATTTACAGTTTTAATACACTTTAAAGTAAAAAGGTAAAGATGTCCCATAACCTAAGTGGTCGCAGGGTAGCAGGGCATCAGAGACCTCAGCTTCTCTAGGGGCCAGCATGTTGAGGGCGGCGCCCATCTCCTCTCCCTCGCTGCTTTGCCTTCCTTGACCCTAATGAGGGCAGGTATCCATTGACAGCTGGGTGAACTGGGGGACTGTACTGAAGCCAAGGCGCGCAAAGGTCACCCATCCAGCTGGTAATCACACTCGATGCTGCTTCACCCTAGCTTGGGGAAAGAGAGCGCTCTGACCACTGAGCTTTCCCGTCCTCTGATACACTTTGTTGATCCAAAATGATTCCTCTAGAATAGGAAGGTAAATTGACCAGGTGATTTTATCATTCTTTTCCTCCTTTTAGGCACCGCACTGAAGAGTTGTTCACCAGATTCCTCAGTTTATGACGGTTGAGAGAGAGGGGGGATGGGCAGACAGAGAGAGAGAGAGAGAGAGAGAGAGAGAGAGAGAGAGAGAGAGAGAGAGAGAGAGAGAGAGAGAGAGAGAGAGAGAGAGAGAGAGAAGAGAGAGAGAAGACAGACAGACAGACAGACAGACAGACAGACAGACAGACAGACAGACAGAAATTAAATATACCTCGGCCTTGAGCCACAATACATAGAGAGAGAGAGAAGAGAGAGAGAGAGAGAGAGAGAGAGGAGAGAGAAGAGAGAGAGAGAGAGAGAGAGAGAGAGAGAGAGAGAGAGAGGAGAGAGAGAGACAGACAGACAGACAGACAGACAGACAGACAGACAGACAGACAGACAGACAGACAGACAGACAGAGGGAGGGAGAGAGAGAAGAGGGGTGGTGGTGACAGGAGAGGAGGGGTGATGATAAGGGGATGAGGAAGCAACACCTGCACTGATACTGATAGAGCCCTCAGCTCTGGGATACCTGTAGACAGGTGTCTGAAACACACACACACATACACACACACACGCACGCACGCACACCCTGCGCACGCACGCAGACACACACCACACACACACACACACACACCACACACACACACACACACACTGGTCTAAAATCTATTGATGTGAATACACGTTATGCTGAAGATATCACACACACACACACACACACACACACACAACACACACACACACACACACACACACACACACACACACACACACACACACACACTGCGCACGACGCTTGCACGCACACACAAACTACACACACATACATACACATGCACACACATACACACACATACACACACATATACTCATACAGGCACACGCGCGCGTGCACACAAACACGCGCGCGCGCGCACACACACACACACACATACACCCACACATACACACACACATACACACTATAAATAGCGTTAAAGGTTCTCGAGAAGTCAACATAGGGAGAAACGCCATAGTAATATCTTATCCTGTTTTCTAACGATAATTCTTGAATGAAAAAAATGGGTTTTTTTGTTATACTTATTACCTAAGGATACCTTAAATCAGATCGTGTAGTGGTTGAGCACTATAGATATAATCTGATGGTGTCTGAGGGTGTGGATTCGAATCCCCACTGAGGCCGTGTCAGTTTGAGGGGATTTTTACCTACGTCATCATCAGTATCTGGGGACGGGATAGCTCAGTAGCTAGAGCTCTCGCTTTCCCCAAGCTAGGGTTAAGCAGCATCAAGCGTGGTTACCAGTTGAATGGTTGACCGTTTGTACGCATTAGTTTAAGCATAGTCCCCCAGTTCACCCAGCTGTAAATGGGTACATGCCTTTTTAAGGGTCAAGGAAGACAAAGCAGCGAGGGAGAGATGGGCGCCACCCTCAATATGCTGGCCCCTAGAGAAGCTGAGGTCTCTGAAGCCTCGCTGCCCTATGACTACATAGGTTTTGGGACACCTTTACCTCTTAATTGTCTTCATCACCTGTAGTGAATGGACATTAAACTAACGAGAAGAAGAAGAAGACGAAAACCCACAATTAAGGTAGCCGCACTCTGATATCAGGGAAACTTGTTATTTCAACAACAGTTCGATAATGAAAGTGGAGAATGCTACTATCTAACAGAAACACCCAGAATTTCAAACACAGCCACACAAGTCTTTGCTCTGGCTGTTATTATGTAGACTCTCTGTTACTATGTAGACTATCCGTTATTATGTAGATTATCTTGTAAACACCATAACCACACAAAACGGATCTTCCTACAATTCAAAACGATCTCCCCAGCGCAAAGCCTGTGTCCACAAATCCGCCACCCCCCCCCCCCCTAAAAAACTACCCCCACCCACCCTTTTGCGTGTGTGTAAGCAATAACGATTATGCATGCTATAAAAACACACACATAGCAAAAGGAAGGAGGCTGCATTGTGTCTATGTAAACAGAAGAAGAAGACGAAGAAGTGTAGCCATTGACAGGAAGGGGCACTGAATCACCTCTCAGTCAGTCATCTGGGTGGGTGGCCCCCCTTATTCCTTTCTTTCTTTCCTTCCTCCCTTCCTTCCTGTCTTTCTGTCTGTCTTTCTTTCTGGGCTGGCCAGGTGTTCGTATCGCGTCCTTCTTCGCTTGTCATCGTCACTTCTACTGCTACTGCTGCTACTGTTATAGTCATACAGTTACTATAGGCGGAGTTCTCTGGAATGTTTACTTTGCTCCTGGGCAGATGGTTGTGTGTATGTCAATGGGATAGTATCAATGGTCTTTTCTTCTCTTTTTTACTGTGTGTGTGTGTGTGCACGTGCGTGTGTTCGTGCGCGCGTTCGTGTGCGTGCATACACTATCAGAGTGTGTCTCTGAGGGTATAAGTGAACGACAACAATTTGAAAGTGCAGACAATCTTTCCAAAATTCAGTAGTTCAATACTGGAAGACGGACAGACCTACACAGCTCACTCTCATTGATGCTGTTTTTTCTTTCTTTTACTTCTTTATTCTGTGCATTTTTAATATACACTATTGTCCTCACCACTGCCCCACCCCTCCTCAACCCTAATTTATGGTATCCCCTGGAACAGATCTGTGTGTACATTGGCAACGTGTTAAAGAAGAGTTTCCATGGACAATAATTCATTCATTTGAATATGTCATAAAACTGTTTAAAGGTGTACAATATATATTTTAGTATTTTCTCAAAATACATGATACTGAGCGATTAAAAAAGTTCCCAGTGCATCACAATAATGTGATATTAATGTGTATATTTGTTTTGTCTTCTGTCACCTTTTCAAGATGCCAGGTACAATTCATCCTCAACTCTGTTTGAAAATCTACAAACCAACGGTTTTGTAGATACTCTTACAAATGCAAATTAATACTGAAAGAGAAAACAAATGTTTTTCTACTGAATTTTATTCTTCATTAAACATTTTCCATTGAATGTAGACAGTGGGAAAAACAAACACCTGTATTATACCTCTTCACCACACCGTGTCAATTCCCTCCAACAATATCAGCTCCAGACATCTTCATGGGAAAATCACTTGTCACCCGGTCCATGTTTGCACTGTGGCTGCAATGGGTGAGAAACACGAGAGGTTCACAAGTGTTGGAGGATGGCTAGTGGTGGCCAAGGTGTGTGCAGAGATATGTATCAGGCAAGGGGGAGAAATCCACTGTCAACTGTGAACATAGAGGATTTCTATTCTGTCTGTCAGGTGGATCTGAAGGCTGGGACTGCTTTGAAATTTTGTTTGATCTAATGCCAGGAGGGGATATCACATTGCAATATGCTCTTTTAAAATGAGTATTGTTTTTGTATAGCAAACAAAACTGTACAGAAGAAGAAGAAGAAGAAGAAGAAGAAGAAGAAGAAGAACAACAACAACAACAACAACAACAAGAACAACAAGAACAAGAGGAGCAAGAACAACAAGAACAAGAACAAGAAAAACAAGGAGAAGGATGAGGAGAAATGGGCATGTCATCTAGCTAAGGTACACAGGACTGAAGACACATACACCCATACTTCCATTCTGGCCTTTGTCTATATAGTTTACCTTGTAAACACTCTCGTGACACAGAATTTTCCTTCAGAAATACAGGAATTTTTTTTAAGGTTGGTTTTAAAAGTAAAATATTGTCAAGTTTTTTTTTGTCCCTTACATTTGTCCCTTGAAATTCAGGCTGTTTTCTTAGGGCAAGATGATTTCCATAATTTGGTTTTCCCCCACCCTCACAACCCACATGGCTCCCCCCCCCCCTGCTGCGTGTGCTGTCCTCCTCTCAAGTCTCTTTTCTACTCTGTGTGTTAGCAATAGCAATTATGGATATTATCAATCCACACTGAGCACAGGCTGAATTGTGGTTCTGTGTCAACTGAAGAGAGCGGTGTGTGCCATTGACTCAGCACTGAAGCACCCTGTCCCCGCCCTGATGTCTGTATGGGTGGCCCCCTGCCTTGGCTTGCCAGGTGTTCGCTCCTCTTCTCCTGTCCTCTTCATCATCATCATTGTCATCATCATCGTCATCGTCATCGTCATCGTCATCGTCATCATCATCATCATCATCATCATCATCATCGTCATCATCATCGTCATCTTCGTCGTCGTCGTCGTCATCGTCGTCGTCATCATCATAACCATCATCATCATCATCATCATCATCATCATCATCATCATCATCATCATCATCATCATCATCATCATCATCTACCGTGTGGGGCAGAATCTTCTGGAATGTCTTCACTGTTCATATATAGTTGTGTGTGGGTGAATCAGTATCAGTTAGTGTTTGTGTATTTGTACTGCAGTTTTCTCAAGCTCTGTCTGCATTCTGTAGGTTTGTCTTTTTTCATCCTCTTACTTAAAATGGTCTTGTGCATAAATATATGTAGGTGTGTGAATTTTTTTTAAAAGCTTGTATACGTGTGTGTGTGTGTGTGTGTGTGTGTGTGTGTGTGTGTGTGTGTGTGCGCGCGTGTGTGTGTGTGCGTGTGTGTGTGTGTGTGTGCGTGCGTGCGTGCGTGGTGTGTGTGTGTGGTGTGTGTGTGTGTGTGTGTGTGTGTGTGTGTGTGTGTGTGTGTGTGTGTGTGTATTTCTGAAGATATGAGCAAACAGGAACAATTTAAAGGTGCAGTCAGTGTGTCCTGTGACTTGAGAGTCTGTGCTGGAAAACAAATATTCGGAACACTGTCCACTGCCATCCCTTCAGCAGTTTGTGAGTATGATTGCTTGCTTTTCGGTAGTCCTTTACTCTGTGCATTTTAAGCAAACCCCACCTTTACTCATTCTGATTTACTCTTTCCATTGGATCAGTGTCTGGTGCATGTAAAAAACATGTTGCTAATTTCATAAAGAAGATTTGGCCAATCCTAGTCATTCACCCTTTCCATAAAATCATAAATATCTGCAAATTATTATTGAGGAACACTTAGTGGAGGAAAACAAGTGCAAGTAAATATTTGCAAATCAGAAAGGTAGGTTTCCTTGATGTGTACATAACTGGGTGGACAGTTTGAGTGAATAAGACTGTTCCCTGTGTATAACCACATCAGCAGTACCAGTGTTTGTTTTGCATAATATCAGCCCACTCCTTCAGATGACAGTTAATGACTCCAAAATGAAACAGCATCATGCCATACATTGTCAAGCACATTTTGAAAATCTACAAAGCAACAGTTCTGTGGAAACGTCATGAATATGCATAGCCGTAGTTATAGATAAAAATTGTCCATTTGCCACTGAATTAATTTCTTTGTGAACCAGTTTTTTGTTATTAAATGCAGACAGTGGGAAAAACAAACATCTGGATTACAGTACTTAGCCATCCCCTTCTAAATTCCCCCCAACAATGTCAGCTCCAGACATCTTCATGGGAAAATCACTTGTCACCCAGTCCATGTTTGCACTGTGGCTGCAATGGGTGAGAAACACGAGAGGTTCACAAGTGTTGGAGGATGGCTAGGGGTGGCCAAGGTGTGTGCGGAGATATGTATCAGGCAAGGGGGAGAAATCCACTGTCAACTGTGAATATGGAGGATTTCTATTCTGGCTGTCAGGTGGATCTGAAGACTGGAATTGCTTTGAAATTTTGTTTGATCTTAAGCTAGGAGGGAATATCACATTGCTGTTTGCTCACTGTAAAGTGAGGTGAACAAGGAGAAGATATGGATGATCAGGAAAAAGAAGATTACCACCTACTGAAAGAGAAATCAACAGATTTTTGTCAAGCTCATATAGGCAGACCCCCTCCCCCCAACACAGGACCGGGCAGGATCGCCTGCAGGGTAGAGGGTTGCACTCAGGTTCATCAGCCTGGGTTCCAGCCACCACCAAGACATTTGTTCAAGAGGATTTTCCCCAGGAGTTAACATCAGTGCTGACTCCACTCTCTGCGAAAGTCCATGGATGAGACTAGTCTATAAACTTAGATCCTGTGTGCAAACGCACATAGAACGTCTTGCGCACAGGTTAAAGTGCTCTGGAAGAGTAGGCAAAACCTCATGCACACGGTGACTGGATGTAAAAAAAAAAAGCACATGACGGCCTCGTCCATTATCCTCGAAATAAAAGAATAAAATATAAGAAACAGCAACAAGAGCAACACACACACACACACACACTCAAGTACCACACACATACACACACATACACACACACACTTGCTTAGAATATTAACGCTTTTCGGGGTTTGTTTGGCCAAACCACGCTCAGCAACACTGATGATTGTCGACACCATCATCTCTCACTTCTCTGTATCCCCTCCCCTTCCTCATCCCCCATCTCCAATCTTCCCCGTCCTTCTCTCTTTCTTTGCTGCCTCTAAAACTACTCCTCTGTATATTGGAAATGGGGGGAGGAGGGGGGGAGAGAGGGAGGAGAAGAGGAGAGATGAGAGAGGAGAGGGAGAGGAGAGAGAGAGAGAGAGAGGAGGAGAGAGAGAGGGGAGAGAGAGAGGAGGACAGAGAAGACGAGAATGAGGAGAGAGACAGGGGAGGAGAGAGAGAGGGAGAGAGAGAGAGGAGGGAGAGAGAGAGAGGGAAGAGAGACGAGAGAGAGAGAGAGAGAGAGAGAGAGAGAAGAGAGGAGAGAGAGAGAGAGAGAGAGAGGAGATGAGAGGAGAGAGAGAGAGAGAGAGGAGAGAGAGAGAGAGGAGAGAGAGGAGAGAGAGGCAGTAATCAGGAATTAACCCCTGTTTTATGTGTAAGGAGCATGTTGATGCCATAACAAGCGGCCTTGCATAGCAAGCACACACACACACACACACACACACACACACACACACACAACACACACACACACTCACACACACACACACTCACACACACATACACACTCACACACAACACACACACACACTCACACACAGAAACACACAATCACACACACACACACACACACACACACACACACACACACACACACACACACACACACAAACACACAATCACACACACTTACACACACAAACACACAATCACACACACTTACACACACATACACACACACACACTTACACACACACACAAACACACAATCACACACACTTACACACACACACACACACATACACACACACACATTCTATAACACGCACACACTATACTATAATACACACACACACCACACACACACTATAACACACACACACACACACACACACACACACACACACACACACACACACACACACACACACACAATAACACACACACACACACACACACACACACACACACACAGAGTAAACGGTGTGGACATAGCCTTGTTGGTGTCAGACC
>CM060319.1:73139628-73142128 GCA_030674155.1 Stramonita haemastoma
TTGTAAATGTCATCTGTTCCTACCGGCACACGATGGCCTACTCTTACGAAAAGCGGAACAGGATTTAACGTGTGTGCAAGGTGTTCTGCGTGCGTTCGCACACGGGGCCTTGGTTTAAAGTCTCATCCCAAGGACTTTTGGGGAGAGTGGACTCCAGGAGAAAAAGCTCCTCGACCGGACTCGAACCCGGGTCGTCAAATTGCCAGCGCGCCTGCGCGCGCGCGCGCGCGCGCGCGCGCGCGAGAGAGAGAGAGAGAGAGAGAGAGAGAGAGAGAGAGAGAGGGGAGAGAGAGAGAGAGAGAGAGACAGAGACAGAGACAGAGACAGAGACAGAGAGAGAGAGAGAGAGAGAGAGAGAGAGAGAGCAACACATACACACGCACACACACACACACACACACACACACACACACACACACACACACACACACACACACACACACACACACACACACACACAGAGGCAGACAGACAGACAGACAGACAAGCACACACACACACAGACACACAAATAGAAACATTGAGCAGAGTGGAAGCAGAAGTAATTGGGTCAGCGGAAAACAAGAAGTGGCGACACTTCACTGTGACCTGCAGGGGTCAGCCAGAGGTCAGGGGTCGTCGCTGACCATCAGCCTCAGCGGTCAGCACAAAAAACAAACAACCTGTCAACAATAACGAAATAATGGACGTTAAAGGACACACGGCAACAACAGAATTTTCCCTGGAAAAACTCTGTGGAAAAAAGTTAGTCTCATGCAAATACATTTGCAAACATGAAAATAGTTCAAGAAAATATGGGTCGCGCTGTTTCTGCGGCGACGGACTTCGCTCGGTTAGAGCAGCTCGAATTAAATGCAGAGATATCTGCCGTTATTGAAAGCGGTATACAGTACAGTGCAGTACAGTGCAGTACAGTACAGTACAGTGCAGTGCAGTGCAGTGCAGTGCAATACAGTACAGTACAGTGCAGTACAGTGCAGTGCAATATAGTACAGTACAGTACAGTACAGTACAGTACAGTGCAGTACAGTACAGTGCAGTGCAGTGCAGTACAGTACCAGTGCAGTGCAGTGCAGTGCAGTACAGTACAGTACAGTACAGTACAATACAGCACAGTACAGTACAGTACAGAGCAGTGCAGTACAGTGCAGCACAGTACAGTGCAGTACAGTGCATTACAAATACAGCACAGCACAGTACAGTACAGTACAGTACAGTACAGTACAATGCAGTACAGTACAGTACAGTACAGTACAGTACAGTACAGTACAGTACAGTACAGTACAACACAGTACAGTACAGTACAGTGCAGTACAGTGCAGTGCATATACAGTGCAGTACAGTACAGTACAGTACAGTACAGTACAGTACAGACATACATAACAGTACAGTACAGTGCAGTACAGTAGCAGTGCACAGTACAGTGCATGTACAGTGCAGTACAGTACGTACAGTCAGTTGCAGTACAGATGCAGACAGTAGTACAGTATAGTAGCAGTACAGTGACAGTAGCACAGTACAGTACAGTACAAACAGTCACAGTACAGTAACAGTACAGTTACAGTATCAGTACAACACAACATGCACACTAGGTTAAGTATATCAGCACCACTCCAGTATTCGAGGACAGGAATATTTGAGAGAGAGAGAGAGAGAGAGAGAGAGAGAGAGAGAGAGAGAGAGAGAGAGGAGAGAGAGAGAGAGAGAGAGAGAGAGAGAGAGAAGAGAGAGAGAGAGAGAGAGAAGGACAGACAGAAGAGAGAGAGACAGGAAGACAGACAGAGAAGACAGAGAGAGAGAGAGAGAGAGAGAGGAGAGAGAGAGAGAGACGAGAGAGAGACAGAGAGGAGTGAGCAGAGAGGAGGAGATGAGGAGAGAGAGAGATCGAGAGAGAGAACGAGAGAACGAGAGTATGCAACCTGGAGGTGAGTGTGGAGAGTAATTGAGGTCAGACTCAGGAAGAACCACTCTCCAAGAACGGGAAAAGTAGGCCGGAGTGAGTGTCCTTGGTAAGTGCTAATTGAGGTCATGACCCAGAGAATGACGTGTGAGTGTCCATGCCATGGTAACACTGAAGTCTGAGACATGACACTGACACTGCCACTGTACCTGGCACTGTCAGACGCATATATGATATTCAGACCGTCATTGTGTCTGGCACTGTCACACACACATTGCTGTCATACACTCATGGCATTGACACTGTCATAGTGTCTGGCACTGTCACACACATGCGTGCACGTGCACACTCACACACTCACACACTCACACACACACACTCACACACACACACACACACACACACACACACACACACACACACACACACACACACTGTGGCAATGTACTTTTTGCTTTATTCACGGCACCTTTACATGTAGTTCGCAATTGTCCATCTTCCAGTTTTTTTATTTTAAAGTTTTCTATTGTTCGATGATTTTGTTATTTTTTGTGTTGCTTATGCCATGTTTTGCAACATTCTAGTTATATAGTTTTGTAA
>CM060319.1:73147128-73149628 GCA_030674155.1 Stramonita haemastoma
TTTTACATGCCATCAAATGAATTTTCTCAATATGTTCCAATCTGTTTATGCCCCATATTTCTGATGAATACAATAAAATTGGCTGAATCTTAATATCAAAAATTTTGAAAAATGTACGAGTATTCATTTCTTTATATCTATGAAAAACTTTGTTTAACTGAATCACTGCCTTCCTTCCCTTAGTGACTAAATGTTCTGTACCCCATTTACAGCTAATCTTTGTTGTAAAACTGAATCCTAAATAGCAATACTTATTCACAACTTCTAACCTAATACCATTGTAATACCACTGTTCTTGTTTTGAAAGAAACCCCCCTTTCCTAAAGACCATCACCTTAGTTTTATCGATATTCACGCTCAGCTGTAAAAGAGAAAGAGAGAGAGAGAGAGAGAGAGAGAGAGAGAGAGAGAGAGAGAGAGAGAAGAGAGAGAGAAGAGAGAGAGAGAGGAGAGAGAGAGAGAGAGAGAGAGAGAGAGAGAGGAGGAGAGAGAGAGAGAGAGAGAGAGAGAGAGAGAGAGAGAGAGAGAGGGGGGGGGGGGACAGAGACAGAGACACAGAGAGAGAAACAGAGAGAGACAGAGACAGACAGACAGATAGAGACAGCACAGAGAGAGAGAGACAGAACAGACAGACAGACAGACAAATAGAAGACACACAGAGAATTTTAAAAAAAGGTAGGGAAATAGATCGTTGAACTCATGCCTTATTCATAAAGGCCCAGACACTTTGGAAAGAAGAACAGAGAAATATACGAAATGGGTGGACGAAAAAAAGAGGGGAGATGTAAAAAAGACAGAAAGTAAAAAAGATGAGATTCCAATGTTTTATTCATGAAGAAAATGGCCAATAGCAAACGGGAGGAACAGACAGACAGACATAATTATGTTGGCGACTTGCAGGATGTATATCATGACAGTAATTATAATAATAATATCAACTTCTTGCTGCTCTGTGAATACTTTGTCTAGGTTGTGTGGTTTTTAGTGACGTGTTGTACTGTGTGTGGTGCTGTGTTCTGTTGTGTGGTGTGGTGTGGTGGGGTGTGGTGTGGTGTGGTGGGGGTGGAGAGTGTTGTGGTGTGGTGTGGTGTGATGGGGTGTGGTGTGGTGTGGTGTGGTGTGGTGGGATGGGGTGGGATGGGTGTGGTGATGGGATATGATATAGTGTGGTTGTGGTGTGGTGTAGTGTAGTGTAGTGTAGTGTAGTGTAGTGTAGTGTGGTGTGGTGTGGTGTGGTGTGGTGTGGTGTGTGTGGTGTAGTGTAGTGTAGTGTAGTGTAGTGTAGTGTAGTGTAGTGTTAGTGTAGTGTAGTGTAGTGCAGTGTGTTGCGTTGCGTTGCGTTGAGTTGTGTTGCGTTGTGTTGCGTTGCGTTGTGTTGTGTTGTGTTGTGTTGTGATGCGTTGTGTTGTGATGTGATATGTTTTTGTGTGATATGGTAAGGTGTGTAGTGTGGTGTTGTGTAACAATGTGTGGTGTGGTGTGGTCTGGTACTGTGTGGAATTGTGTGGTGTTGTGTTGTGTGGTGTGGTGAGGTGTGGCGTATTACTGCATTGTGTTCCTATGCTGTCTTGCACAGTATTTTACAAATATGAAAGCGAATGGTAAATAAATATTTATTGCATAAGTTTTCATCGTACTCGGGCCAGCGTAAGTGCACACAGACAGACAGAGACAGAGGGACAGAGATACAGACAGAAACAGAGAGACAGAGACAGAGACAGACAGATAGACAGACAGACAGAGAGAGAGAGACAAGGACACAGACACAGACAGAGACACAGACAGCAACAGACAGACATCCAGATTACTAGTTCACGCTCAGTTAAACACATCGGCAGAAAACAAGAAAATTGCGACAAGCCGACACACGCACAGAGACAGAGATTGACAAAAGAGACAAAACAAACAGACAGGGAGTGAGACAGAGAAGACAGACCGAGTGACAGTCTGACAGAACAGACAGGCAGACTGACTGACAGGGAGTCAGACAGATTGACAGACAGATCAAAAGACAGACAGACAGACCGACAGACTGTGTAAGCCCTGACAGACAGTGCAGCAGCGGAGCAATGGCAGGGAGGGTCACGGCTCACAAAGTGTGTCAGAGATGGCTGCAGGGGATAAGGAGCTCAGGGGGTACACCACAACCCTCTTCACCCCCTCCTCCACCCCCCCCCCCCCCCCCCCTTGTACCCCTCCCCCCCCCCCTTTCTCTTCTCTTCCTCAGTGTCTGCGACGAGTCTCAACTGGGCGCCAATGGTCTGCGCCACCTTCTTAACCCCCATGGCTTGTCTTCTTTCCTCCCCCTTTCTTCATCTCCCTCACCCCCAACCCCCACATAGCCAAAACGGATAATTGATGTGGCCTGTGTTATGTGGTGGATTTAGGGCCTAATGGTCATGCATCTGTTTACCAGATGAGAGGTTGTACTTGTATGTTCGATTTGTGTCTGGTGTTCTACTTCATACGCCCACCCATAGCTAAAGGTGTCCCATAACCT
>CM060319.1:73152128-73164628 GCA_030674155.1 Stramonita haemastoma
CAGTTTTTATCTTGATTGTTGTTGCTGTATCTAATGAGATTATTATTTAAAGGAAGAACATTCATTCTGGCCTGTGACAGTGCAACTCTGAAACAATAAATATCAATACTATGAAGATACAATTCTTTTTCAAAAACAGTCTTAAAAGATCTATATGTTGCATACCTATTACTCTATCTCATGACACCTGACCACTCCTGAATAAACATATCAATTAATCTTTGCTTGAATGCACTAAGGAGTCCCTGAATATCACCAACACCCTGTTGTAGCCAAACAATATTAAACCCTGAATTACACAATAATTCCCTTACACTTGCTACCCAACATTTTTTACCTTTCTGATCTAGAATTAATTGCATTTCGTAGGCCTGTCTTGGCAACCTCTGATTACTCATTTGTAGTAATTTTAACCAATATCTAACTGCACAAATATATGAGTTGATGAATAAAGGATATCTGGCAACTTCCCCATAAACCATTTTATTTGGTGTTTTAACAGGAACTCCCAGAAAACGTTTACAAGCCATCAAATTTATTTTTTCTACATGTTCTAAGCGATTTACTCCCCATACTTCAGATGCATATAGCAATATTGCTAGAGAGAGAGAGAGAGAGAGAGAGAGAGAGAGAGAGAGAGAGAGAGACAGACAGACAGACAGACAGACAGACAGACAGACAGACAGACAGACAGACAGACAGACAGACAGACAGAAATACAGACATACTGACAGACAGACAGACAGACAGACAGACAGAGGATTAACAAAGTGGTAGGGTACCCTCACTCCCACCTCTTAAAGAAAGCCCTGGGATAAGTGGGAGTTTGGGGGGTAGGTGTGGAGGGCAAATGGTGTTGACGGAACGTGCCTGCACAGAGGAGCAGAGGATTGGACAGACAGACAGACAAACACACATACAGACAGACAGACATACCGGGAATACAGCACCACTACTGTGTCGTTAAGTGATTTTATTGTCCCTAACTGGACCAAGGTTTTCACCTACGCGAAATTGGCCCAAATGTACCTGGAAATTATTTTTTAACTGCTAAGCACATCGGGTTTTTTTTCGATACACATGAAAACACGACCCCAAAATATTAACAAGAAAAAAATATTGCATTAATAAAAACCCAGTCGGGACTGGGAACGTTTAACGTGTACTCCCTTTCTTTGGGGAAATTTGATGGTTTACTCGATTCACAATCACACAAAGATAACAGGAATGGTCAGATGTGGAATCGTTTGTCTTGTGATTTGCAGTCTGTGCATTGACAGCCCACCTGGTGACAGAAAGGTCAGTTTCCAAAGAAAATTCTAGACCTAGGGAGCAGTTTTTACGACTGTTAAACCCATCCACTTTAGGACAAACACCACTTTGCGACACAATACACTACTTCTCTCTCTCTCTCTCTCTCTCTCTCTCTCTCTCTCTCTCTCTCTCTCTCTCTCTCTCTTCTCTCTCTCTCTCTCTCTCTCTCTCTCTCTCTCTCTCTCTCTCTCTCTCTCCTCCTGGTCGGCTTCACTTCTTCTGTGATTATGGAGATCTCTTTCTGTTGAGGCTGCCTCAATGGAGGCTAGAATATGATCCTCAATCACTCTCTCTCTTTTCTGTTTGTCCGTCTGTCTGATTGCCTGTCTGCCTGTCAGTCTGTCTGTGTCTCACGCTCATCTCTTTTATGCGCTTTCATCAGTTGTGGCAGCTGAATGGAAAAAATATGACAATCCTTGTCTTTAACTCCTGTCTGATTGCTTAGGGGACAGGATAGCTCAGTGGTCAGAGCGTTCGCTTTCCCCAAGCCAAGGTTAAGCAGCATCAAGCGTGGTTACCAGCTGGATGGAGGACTGTTTGCACACTTTGGTTTCAGTACAGTCCCCCAGTCCACCCAGCTGTAAATGGGTATCTACCCTCTTAAGGGTCATGGAAGGTAAAGCAGCGAGGGAGAGGAGATGGGTGCCGCCCTCAATATGCTGGCCTCTGGAGAAGCTGGGATCTCTGATGCCTCGCTCCTTTACAGCCATACAAACTTTTACTTGATTGCTTCTCTATCTGTTTGGTTGTCTGTCTAATTGTGCGTACTGTCTGTCTGATTTTCTAAGTGTCTGTCCGTGTGTCTGTCTGTTTGATTGCTTGTCTTGTGTCTGATTGCTTGTGTCTTTTTTTAATTTTTTCTGACTATGTGTCTGTCTGTTTGTCTTCTTTTGTGCCAGCTAAATATGAGATTGTCAGCTAGGTCTTTCACCATGTGTATGACTGTCTGTCTGCCTTCCTCTATAGCAGAAGCTGGAATGGATGCTAGAATACGATCTCTTATGATGTGCTGTCTGTCTGTCTGTCTGTCTGCTTTCTCTGTCTCTTGTCTCTGTCTCCCTCTCTCTCTCTCTCTCCAAAAAGAAAAGGTAATATACCAGGCATGCTGCCCTCTTCTTTTCTTAAAAAGAAAAGGCACAGAGATTCAAACCCCTACTTTCACAAACAAAGCCTGAGGCCAACCACTCAGCCTCAAACAGCACATGTATGCCCAGACTGATTTGGGCACTTGAACATTTTGTTAATCCTTTTTCTGGCATGCTCATGTTTTCCTTTCTATGGCATACACATTTTTTTCTATTGCTACAGCATACTCCTACTTTGCAAAATAGAAAAGCAGGGGGCTACTGGTCATATCTAGTCTCAAGGCAATGTCCAATCTCTCTTTTCAAAAGAAACTTCTTTGGTCTATGACCAATTTCCTCTTCTAGCCCCAACCTCCCCCACCCTGTACCCCCTCCCTGTCTGTCTGGTTCCCCTCCCCACCCTCCTCTCTCTCCCCACCCTCCCTCACCACAGACAGAGTGAAAAGGCCACATGAGTAGGAGCGGTATGCAGTGTCACGTTCTGCATGTGGAGCTGTTCTGTGTCCCCTGAATGCCGCCATTGTCTGTCTGTCCCCTGACAGCTAACTGGCCTCTCAGACCCTGCCTCTCCCTGCCTGTACTGCTGGGCAGCAGGAGAAAGAAATGATGATGATGATATGATTATTGGCACGTGGAGGGGAGAGAGAGAGAGAGAGAGAGAGAGAGAGAGAGAGAGAGAGAGAGAAGAGAGAGAAGAGAGAGAGAGGAGAGAAGAGAGAGAGAGAGAGAGAATGAGGAGTAGAGTAGGGGTGGGTCTACTAGTTAGGAAGAGTAAGGGAGGGGGGACAGACATAGAGCCAGTAAAGTACAGTGATTATTATTGGTTCGTGGCTGTGAATGGATGAATGGAGGGTGCATGGTGGGTGGCTGGGCAGAGACATAAGGTTGTGTATGGGGGATCGGGAGTGGAGTATTTTGACATTTCTATGAACTCTTTCTGTCTGTCTGGGTCTTTGCATCTGTTCATATGTCTGCCTATTTGTCTATCTGTCTGTCTGTTTGTCTTTCTGTTTGTTTGACTGTCTCTGTGTCTGTCATTCTATCTTTCTTGCTCTTTTAGTACAATGATTAGAATGAATTTGGCATGAAGATGAAATGAAATTGGAATTAATAAAAAAAAGACTTCTGTGATATATCATGTATGAAATATATGTGGTTTTGGTTTTAAGTATTTATTTTGTTAGCTTTATATGTATTGTGTATTTTAAAGCTTGGCTCTTTATTATCATAGTCTATATTTTGGGTTGTGGAATATTTTTTAAAGAAATGAATGGTGATGTTTGCATGAATCACACACACACCACGCACGCACGCACGTACACGCGCACGCACGTCGCACGCACGCACACACACACACACACACACACACCACACACACACACACACACACACACACACACACACCACATTCCCCAATAATGAACCACCACCCTATAGCAGTCAAACATCACAAGAAGAACAGACAGAACAGGTGAAAAAAGGAACCCAGACCCCTGAAGCCAAACAGACCTCTAAAACAGTTTAATGTCCACTGCCAGCTGGTCAGTGTAACCAGACACTGAGGGTCAGTTTTACCTGCCTGCTGTAAGTTATCTCCCTTCTGCTCTCTCATACAGCCATTCTTCCAGGCATCAGGAATAAACAGGTGATGAAAAGAAAGCTGAAAAAAGAGGTATAGTGGTAACGAGAAGGGGTGTGGGGGTGATGGGTTTCATTTTTGGTGATGAGGGGTTTTGGGGGGGGGTAAAGGGTTTCAATTTACAGGTCATTGTCTGGACAGAGGGGTAGGATCAGGCGGACCATGACCTCTCACATCCATGGGAATGACACTGCCCTTTGACCCCCAGTCTAGTCAGTGTGGTTGAGATAAATTTTGTCCTTCCTTCCTTCACTAACTTTTTATGTACTCACTGCTTAATTTGACAAACAGATAAATGATTTAACAGGAACGTACATGTCCAAAAAACAAGACGTTTTTGCCAATTTTCAATTAGCTGACAGGTTAGTCAATTCAAGATGCTGTATCAGCACTGTACCAGGAACACACATATCCAGAGAGTCGGACGTTCTTAGCTAGAGAATTCTGTCCAAAGTTACACCTGCAAGACCATAAGTGGTGGTCTGGGTGATAGCCATTGAGTTCACAAAATTTATCAAAGTCATATTGGGCTACATGGATTTTGTGCATATAAAGGAATCCATGGGGATACAAGTGGTGTTTCTGGACAATTCTTTACAAAAAGACGCTTCCACAATAATGGTACCAGTTCAAACAGAATGGCACTTAATTCACGTACTGAAGACATCAGTTTACAAATGCAGGAACTCTTCATGGCCCCACAGCTCCTGGCTTCAGTGAACAAACGCAAACTGAAGTAGTACCAGCATGTCACACAAACATCTGGACTGGCCAAGATTGTCCTAAAGGGAGATGGAGAGGCAGACAGAGAAAACAATGGAAAACAACATAAGAGAGTGGACCAGCCTTGGGTGGAAAGACCTACTATATAGAAAACTGAGAAAAGCTAGGAGTGGAGGAAGCTGGTTGGAAAATCTTCAATGATGCCCCAACATTTCACTAGACTATGGAATAGATTATAATGAGCTAGTACAAAACAGCCACAAACAATGTAGCATTTTAATGCCTCTGTACCAGTTAAGTGTTTGTCAAACATTCCAACTCATATTTGTGCTATACATACATAAAAAAACATTACACTAATTTTTGTTGACAACCTGATCAATGAAGTCGTAAAAGAGGTTGGAAGCTGTAGGAGGCAGGTGAAAACACTGGATCCTGACCAAAGAACTAGCTGACCACCTCACCTGTATCACCTGTTCACCTGTCAGCCACATTATTTTTTATGGTGGCCACTGACGCATAGGGGTGGGATAGCTCAGTGGTCAGAGCACACCCTCTCCCCAAGCTAAGGCTAAGCAGCACTGAGAGTGGTTGCCTCGTTTATTGGAGGCCATTTGTGTGCCTTGGCTTCAGTACAGTCCCCCCCCCCCCAGTTCACCCAACTGTAAATGGGTACCTGCGCTCTTTAGGGACAGGGACGGTAAAGCAGCGAGGGAGAGGAGATGGGCACTGCACTCAATATGCCCCTGGAGAAGCTGAGGTCTCTGATGCCTTACTCTCCAATGACGACATAGGTCATTGAATACCCTTACCTTTTTTGTTTTTTTTACCTTTTTTTTTAACTGATGCATTGCACGTCAGTTGCTCCCATCTCATTCTGTCTTCAGTCCCTCTGTTTCCTCGTTTTGCCTATCCTATAGTCCTGTGGACTATGGGAGAACCACTGACAATTTTTGCAACCAGTCTCCTCCACTCCTCATGGTCCTCCACTTACCAAAACAAACCATTTGACCCAAGGCCAGTCCACTCTTTGATGTTGTCTTCCCATCGTTTTCTCTGTCTGCCTCTTCATCTCCCTACTTTTACTGTTCCCTGTAGGACAGTCTTGGCCAGTCTAGGTGTTCATGTGACGAGTTGTACCATTAAAGTTTGGGGGGGGGGGGGGGTCACTGAAGACAGGAGCTCTTTTAACTTTCTGCAAGAACAGAATCTTATCAAAGACTGAGGTCAGCACTACTGGCCTGGAGGAGGGTGTTTGTGGGGGGGGGGGGGGGAGTGAAGTGTGAAGACTGTGGACATAGACACTTTGGATTGGCCTGCAGAGGGAGGGGAAATAGCTCAGAGCAACACAAACACAGGCAGCTGTCTCTCTCTCTCTCTCTCTCTCTCTCTCTCTCTCTCTCTCTCTCTCTCTCTCTCTCTCTCTCTCTCTCTCTCTCTCTCTCTCCTCTCTCTCTCTCTCTCTCTCTCTCTCTCTGTATGTATGTATGTGTGTGTGTGTGTTTGTGTGTGTGTGTGTGTGTGTATGTGTGTGTGTGTGTGTGTGTGTGTGTGTGTGTGTGTGTGTGTGTGTGTGTGTGTGTGTGTGTGTGTGTGTGTGTGTAAATCCAAGACAGTTGATGCAGCACCCGGAAGCTTTGGAATTGCCCTAAGATCAAAGGGAGGGGTGAGGAGCTGTTTTCATGGCTTCCACCTCTGTCCTCTCTCTCTCCCCTTCCTTAGTGGTTATTGATGTCATGTAAACCTTTAACCTTTAACCTTTTCTTCTCCTCCTTCTTGGTGGCTGTGTGCTCAAACACCCACTCTTTGTTGTCTGTCATATGAGCGAAATGTGTTCTACTGCTGCTAAGTGCCTGGTAAGTCAGGCCACGTGCAGCTGATATTGGTGTGGGAGAGAAGTGTTATCTTTTAGTATTTGGGGTGAAAAAAGGTAGGAAAATGCACAAAGAAGGCTACATATCAAGAGTGTGTATCGAGGTGTTATGCCTTAAACACACACACAGACACACACATACACACATGCATGCACGTACACACACACACACACACACACACACACACACACACACACACACACACACACACACACACACACACACACACACACACACACAGACGAATCTAATATGCGTGTGCTTGCATGCACATGTGTGTGTACGTCCATGCTCATCCATGCACCTGCATGGCTGGGTGGATTTTTGTTGATACACATACCTTTGCTCCTACATTCATGCCGTTCTCTAAGCACAGTGGTATGTGTATGCTATGTGAGTGTATTCTCTTTCTGTGTTTGCAAACACTACATTATACATAACAATATATTTAGGTTTTAAAGAAGGTGGGGAAGAGAATACACCCCCTCCCCACCAAAAATTTAAAAAAGTGTGTGTGTGTGTGCAGGGGGGGGGGGGGGGTATTATTAGGAGCAGATGCAGAAAGCGCACATAGAAGAATGCTTTTCCCTGAAGAAATGGGTGTTATCAAGAGCAGACACAGATAGCAGGAGCTACAGAGTACCCCCACCCAGACAGCACAGCAAGGCCTGCATTACCTGCTCATGTGATGTGTGGCATTTCTCTCCCCCTGCCCCAGATGAAGTTTACGCCACTTCTGTCAACACAGCACGTGATTACGTCAACAGTCTGCACACAGCAACAGGGCGTTACCTGCTTACCTCCCTTTGCCCACCCTCTGCTTAACCGATGGTATGTCAACATGCCTGGCAAGGAGAGAAGAGGTATCTGTTTTAGCAGAAGAAAACAGGAGTATGAAACATGAACAGAACAACTCCCGTCTGTATTCAATTTATGGTGACAACATCGGTATATCATGTTCAGTGTGACAATGGTTTTATTCCATTCTTTTAATAAGCATGAGTAAATACCTATTACTAACTGTTATTTCTTTTAAATTCTTAAATTCTTGTACTTCATTCAAGGATAATGGAATAAGCAAGTACTAATGTACTGTTTTACATCCAGTCCTCATGTGCAAGCAATTTTGTAATTTTTGTCATTGATTCCCACTGGCTCAAATAGCATATTCTTCCAGTTCTTACTTTAATGTGTGCACAAGATGTGCTGTATACCTTTCCACACACCATCTTAGTTAAGTCTCATATGAAGGATGATTTCTTTTGTTAGAAAGAAAGCATGAGTATACAACTTTAATCATTGAACATTCTTGAAATGCAAAACAAATCATCAACTGAAATAACTAGCAATAAACATAAACCTGACATCATGATAATTAATCAAACCAAACTGAAGAAGATGGCGCACAGTTGTTGTTATAGTCTACAAGATATCACTTTTAAAGCAGAAGTATTATGATAATCTTCTTTATCATCTACCCCACTTCCCATACTATTCCCTCTCTGATCATCAGAAATAATAACAGGGATATCAACTGCCTGTGGCATGCTGTGTTGTGCAAGGGGGATGGGGGGTTTAGAAAATATAACATTGTCACACATATGAAAAATATACCCCAATATAAAAAAGGTTTTGCTGATGTTAGTTTTGATGCTACTCTGTGATGATGTTGATGGTTTGAAGAGAGAGAGAGAGAGAGAGAGAGAGAGAGAGAGAGAGAGAGAGAGAGAGAGAGAGAGAGAGAGAGGAGAGAGAGAGAGAGAGAGGAGAGAGAGAGAGAGAGAGAGAACTCGAACTCGAACTCGAACTCGAAATTTTTAATGAGGGTAATTGGGTAAGCCAGAGGCTTCTTTACACCAGGCCCTCATGGGGACAAAAAGAAAGAAATATGAATAAATCAATGAATTAATAAACAAATAAATGTAACATATTAAGAAAATCAGTCAGTCATATTACAATTCAATTATTGATAAATCAGGAAATCAATGAAGTACCACATAAGTGAACCAATCAAGTTACTAAACAACAATCAAACACGAAAAACTACCCTCTCTAACACCCCCTACCCTAAACAAACAGTTTTTCCCAAAAGTCAAGATAAGATACACACACAACGAACACACGCAAACACACGCACCACACAGACACAGACACACACACAAACACACCCACACACACGCACACACACACTCATAGATGAAGAGAAACATACAAACACACATGCACATACACGCAAACCCACACAAAATCACACAAACACACACACCATCACACACACATACACACACACCATCACACGGGGGGCGGGTAGCCTAATGGTCAGAACATTGCGCTGGCAATTTGAAGACCCGGGTTCGAGTCCGGTCGAGGAAATTTTCTTCCTGGAGTTAACATCAGTGCTGACTCCACTCTCCCCAAAAGTCCTTCGGATGAGACTTTAAACCGAGGCCCCGTGTGCGAACGCATGCAGAACATCTTGCGCACACGTTAAATCCTGTTCCGCTTTTCGTAAGAGTAGGCCATCGTGTGCCGGTGGGAACAGATGACAACATTTACAAAACTGCATACACACGGGGACCGGATGAAAAAAAAGCACATAATTGCTTATTCTGTTATCCTCGATATAAAAGAATAAAAAAAAAAAAAAAAAAAAAAACACACACAAACAACAATGCACAATAAGCTTTCATAAACACATACACAAACTCATTCACTCACACGCAAAAATACACACAATCACATACACACTCAACAAACACAAATGCACACAAACACACACATACACACACACACGTACGCACACACACACACACACACACACACACACACACACACACCACACACACACACACACACACACACACACACACACAAAACACACACACACCACAAACACACTCACACACTAAACACACACACACACACACACACACAGACACACACAAACACACACACACACACACACACACACACACACACACACACACACACACACACACACACACACACACACACACACACACACACACACGAGCGCGCGCGCGCGCGCACGCAAGAACGCACATTCACAAAAAGAACATGGCATAGCACAAACATCATTGTCATCCCAAAGCACAATAAGCATCCTGAAAATGGAAACAGCACTACACAGAAAGTAACAACAACAACAAAACAACGAAAAGTTTTGATTTTACATATATATATCACATATTCGTACTATATTTGGCATGAAAATTATTTATAACATTTCCATTAGATATCTGTAGTAAGCCTTTTTGAATGATGTCAAAGTGCATTTGTTTTTGATGAAGGAAGGTATTTCATTCCATAATCTGCTACCTGAGTATACTAGAGATGTCATAAAAAAATCAGTTCTAGGTCGAGGAGTAATAAGGATAATTTTATCTCGAATGCTTTTTACTGAAAATCTGTCACAAAGGTATTGAGGGGAAAGGTTGCTCATAATTTTATACATAAGTATGCCTTTATTGTAACGACATCTCATACCAAAAGGAAGAATATTAAGCTCTTTGTAATGACTTATATCTAAGGAAGAAGATCTGAGAAGGATTAATTAAAGAGAGAGAGAGAGAGAGAGAGAGAGAGAGAGAGAGAGAGAGAGAGAGAGAGAGAGAGAGAGAGAGAGAGAGAGAGAGACAGACAGACAGACAGACAGACAGACAGACAGACAGACAGACAGACGGACGGACAGACAGAGAGACAGAGAAACAGAGAGACAGAGAGAGACAGAGAGAGAGAGTGAGAGAGAGAGAGAGGAGAGAGAGAGAGAGAGACAGACATAGACAGACAGACAGGTAGACATACAGACAGACAGAAAGAGACAGAGAGAGACACACACACACATAGAGCAATAGAGACAGAGACAATCAGGCAAACAATCAAAGAGACAGATAGACTGGAACGCACACACAACAGACAGAAGGAGGGAGTTTACAAAGATGACAAATACATCAACCTCCCTCTCCTCCCATCACCATGCACAAGACTCTGTCTCTGCCCATCCACCATCCATCCATCCATCCATTCACAGCCAGGTCCCAACAAAAATAATCACTGTACTATATTGGCTTGTCTGTCTGCCTACCCCCTCCCTACCTGACTACCTGACTGGTAGACCTACCCCTACTAATACTCCTTCTGTCTGTCTGTCTGTCTGTCTGTCTGTCTGTCTGTCTGTCTGTCTGTCTGTCTGTCTCTCTCTCTCTCTCTCTCTCTCTCTCTCTCTCTCTCTCTCTCTCTCTCTCTCTCTCTCCTCTCTCTCTCTCTCTCTCTCTCCCTCCACGTGCCAGGATAATCATATCATCATCATCATTTCTTTCTCCTGCTGCCCAGCAGTACAGGCAGGGAGAGAAAGGCAGAGTCAGAGAGGCCAGTTAGCTGTCAGGGGACAGACAGACAATGGCGGCATTCAGGGGACACAGAACAGCTCCACATGCAGAACGTGACACTGCATACCGCTCCTACTCATGTGGCCCTTTCACTCTGTCTGTGGTGAAAAGTGTGTGTGTGTGTGTGGGGGGGGGGGGGGGGGGGGGTGGAACCAGACAGAAGGAAGGGGGGTGGAATGGTGAAGGAGGGAGAGGAGGAGTAGGGGTGGCAGGATCAACAGGGCATTGACCATTGAATCAAACACTCTTTCCTGTCAAGAGAGCAGGGCTTCTGGACACTGACCCTGAGGGAATAATGGTGAGTTGCTTTTAATTTTCTTTTTTTTTTTTTATTCCTCTGTAAAGCAGAAGTGAGGTGTGCTGTAAAAGCAACTAATGGATATTTGATACCTAAAATCAAACTGAGGCATACGTGCACTGTTTGCATGTAGGTAAGTAAGTAAAGAAGTAAGTAACCAAGTGGTAAGTGAGTGAGTAAGTGCTTGAGGGAATGAGTGAATGAATAAGTAAGTAAGGAAGTAAGAAAGAAAGTAAGTAACACACATACAAACAAAAATACCCACTTCATAGCACTCCACCACCATTAGTACCACTACCACCTTAACCACCACTACAGCGGCAACTTTATTATGATTACCATACTGTCATCACAATAGTTAATGGTGAGGTAGAATATTCTTCACACCCATGACTGTGTTGTGTCTAGATCTCACCCCTGCAGAACACCCACTCTGTTTATGGCACAGCACACCATGCCACACATTGCCAACATAACTATCCACTGTGTGATGATCCAGAAAAAATACAACGTGATATAGGCATGGTAGGTAAAGACTTACCAGGTTTTTTCCATGTAAAATCATGAGTTTTACTGTCTGTTTCAGCTTACCTGTGTGGTGGTGCTTTATTTTGGTTCTTTAGCTAAAGATCTAAGGTTTACCTACCAATGGTGAGATTTTCCATCTGTGACTGTTTTTACCCATCATTAAGGTAGCTGCATTCTGACTTCAGAGAGTTCTGTATGATATCACACTTTGAATTTTTATGGGTATTTATTTTAGATGATAACTTCACCCATTGGAATGCCAGGTGGCCTGTCAGTATAAATAACATTCTGGAAATTCTGTGCTAGGAATTTCCTCTTTGGTATCAGTCTCTTTGTTTCTGCCTTGGTCCTTTTCTTCCTGTTTCCTCCTTCTTATCTGTTTTCTGCCTTCTTGGTCCATTCTCTAGCCTTCTATTTCAGAAAGTTTTAAAAGATAACAATTCTCTCTCACGCTAGAGTGAGATACATTGGGCTTGACTGTCTGGGAATTTGACAAAGAAGAAGAAAGAAGATAATAACTAGGCTTCTTTCAGATGAAAATGAATAATCAAGAATATATTTTGCTCCAGATCAGTAGAAAAATGTGTGGAATGTAGTCTTGTTTTGCTATGAAATTGCTTTTAGCATTTT
>CM060319.1:73169628-73184628 GCA_030674155.1 Stramonita haemastoma
GAACACAGACACAGACAGACACAGACAGACACAGACACAACACAGACACACAGACACACACAAGACACACAGACACAGACGCACCACACATACACACACACATATACACACCACAACTAATACACACACACAGCTGCATGTTTGTGTTGTTTCACTCCCAACTGTTCCCCATCACTAGGGGCCCATCCAAGGTATGTGTGTCCACAGTTTCCACACTTCACCATCCCCACCCCACCCCCACCCCACCCCTCCAGGCCATTAGTGCAAGTCTCATTCTTTGAGAAGATTCTGTTTTTGCAGGAAGCTGAGCAAGGACTGAAGACGGAAGGAGCTGGGAACAAAAACACAAACTAGAAAAAAGGTCAAGGTGTTCCCATCAACTTGTCAGTCGTGAGATAGCGGGGTAGTTGAGACCTCAGCTTCTCTAGGGCCAGTACATAGAGGAGAAAAAACCCAAAGAACAACTTCCATCTATGTTTAGTTTATGGTGGTAAAATGTTAAAAAAACAAACACAAGATAAAGGTGTTCCCATTGTGGTCGTTTGAGAGCAAGTCATTAAAGCCCTCAGTTTCTCCAGGGACCACCATATTGAGAGCGACGCCCATTTCCTCTATCCCTCGCTGCTTTACCTTCCCTGACCCTTAAGAAGGCAGGTACCCATTTACAGCTGGGTGAACAATGGAGGACTGTGCTGAAGCCAAGGTGCGCAATCAACAGTCACCCATCCAAGAGGTAACGACACTCAATGCTGCTTAACATAATTGTAGAGAAAGCGAGTGCTCTGACCACTGGGCTGTCCTATCCCTGATGCCATTTGTTACGGACAGTTAACCAGGAGGACTGCAAACAGCGGGGGATGGGGACAAATGATGGGGCAAGCAGCAGGGGCCCCCATCATAAGATTAATGATGTCGCTAACAGGTGAGCAGATTAAATGGTCACCTAGTCCTTTGGTGCGTACCAAGTGTTTTCAGCGGCCTCCTGTAGTCTTTGCCCTGTCTGGGTTTTCTAGGATCTATTGGATTAGGTGGACAACAGTTATGTTCCCATGCCCTCTTAAAAAACACACAACAAAAAACAAACAAAACCAACCAAACGCAAATGAACACAATGTTTCTGTTACAGAAATCTGGACTGGAGCATCAGTTGTATATGGATGGTCCTAGGTGGTAACGCGTCTTGCCTAGAAAGCAAATAGTCTGGGTCGGAGTGTGCGGTGGTTTGTATCCCGTTTGGGCCCAAACCTTTTTCCCTATCTATTAGACCCTGAGTGGTGGTCTGCGCGCTAGTCTTTCGGATGAGACGATAAAACGAGGTCCTGTGTGTTACACATCACTATTTAGCGCACGTAAAAGAACACACGGCAACAAGGGGGTTGACCCTGGCAAAATTCTTGAGAAAAAAGCCACTTTGATAGGGAAATAAATACAGTTGCATGCAGGAAAAAGAAAAAATGGGTAGGCGCTGCACTTGTAGCGACGCGCTCTCCCCGGGGAGAGCAGCCCGAATTTCACGCGGAGAAATCTGCCGTGACATAAAGTGGTACAAAACACAAAATGCAAAATTATGACCTGAGACAGGTATACTAAAATAACTGATGTGTTTGTTGTTCTTGGTGGTGTTTTCCCCTCATAAATGTCAGAGGTATATTTTTCATTTTGAAAATCGCAAAGTTTTTTTTTTGTTGGCTTGTTTTTTTTTGTTTTTCTTTTTAGCAACAATTTTCCAGTCATAGCAAACTACTACACTTGGGATGTGTGTTGTTTTCTTTTCTTCTGTTCTGCATACACACTGACTTATTTTGATCATCAAATAGGTGTCATTTTTTTAAAAAAGTATCTTTCCACACAGAATTTACTGGGAACCTGTCTCCTGTTGCTGTAGGTTCCTTTACATGCATTTAATGAATGTTGGACACAAAACCCTGAAGCACTTTTTGTGTCAAAGACTTGTACCCAGAACACTACTCCCAGACTAGTGGATAGTGAAAATCTAGCTTGGAACAGATTTGAAATCAAATCTAGAGGCATCTCACTTTCCAGTTTACTGTGTGCTATACTGTTAGACTCTTGATCCGCCAGTCTTGAGATTTTGCATGTATCGACGAAATAAAAAAGAAATATTTAAAGGTGAGAGGAAGAAAGAACGACGTTTACCTCAAGATTCACGATTTAAGTGTAACAGAGTGCAGATATTTGATCTGCCGCGACTCTGTACAACTTCTCGCGACGACAGCACGTCAGACAGTGGGAACGTGGCCTCTTAAAAGAGGCTGCATAAGTACTACATTTTACCGCTATGGGCAAAGTGCATGCAGAGAACGGCTTTCGACACCCCCAACGATACAGAACGTCGCACAATTCACAGGTGTGGATCCAAACGTTACACCCACGTTGGCAGTTCCGATCGCAGGGAAGTAATCTAATTACCGCCCTGCCACATCCACCACCGCTGACTTTGTGCCGCGTCCCGAGCACAGTGGGTACTGACCAGCGTATTTGACGCTCAAATCAGTAGCCCTAAGTTCTTTCCATCCTGTCGGCGACGCCACTTTGTAACAGAGTGCAGATATTTGATCTGCCGCGACTCTGTACAACTTCTCGGCGACGACAGCACGTCAGACAGTGGGAACGTGGCCTCTTAAAAGAGGCTGCATAAGTACTACATTTTACCGCATGGGCAAAGTGCATGCAGAAAACGGCTTTCGACCACCCCACAACGTACAGAACGTCGCACAATTCACAGTGTGGATCCAAACGTTACACCCACGTTGGCAGTTCCGATCGCAAGGGAAGTAATCTAATTACCGCCCTGCCACATAAGATTTTATGTCAGTTTTACTGACTGACTGGACGAGGTCAAAGGCAGTGGTCATTCCCATGGATGTGAGATGTCATGGTCCACCTGATCTGTCCCTCTGTCCAGACAATGGCCTGGGAAACTGAAATCCTCATCTCAAAATCCTCAACCCAAAATGAAACCCTCACCCCACACATCCCACCTCCTTCCCTATATCTCATCTTCAGTTGGCTTTCATCACTGTATTCCTGATGTGTGTATAATGGCTGAGATGACAGAGCAGAAGAGAGATAACTTACAGCAGGCAGGTACTGACCCTCAGCGTCTGGTTACACTGACCAGCTGGCCAGTGGACATTAAACTGTTTTAGAGGTCTGTTTGGCTTCAGGGGTCTGGGTCCTTTTTACACCTGCCTGTTTATACAGGTCTGTCTACTTTTCCCTTAAATTAGTATGGGTGGGGAATGAGGTGTCAGACCTCAACTTTTCTAGTAGGAGCCAGCACTTTGAGGATGGCGCCCATCTCCTCTCCCCCGCTGCTTTACTGTCCCTGTCCCTAAAGAGGGCAGTTACCCATTTACAACTGGGTTAACTGGAAGAGGGGGGGGGGTGGCTGTACTGAATCCAAGGCACCCAAATGGGGTCAGTAAGTTCCTTAGTGACTATAAATACTATTATTAAAACTGCTTTTTTCTTTTCTGGTTCATTTCACAGCTCGTTCTTCCCTCATTTCTTTTAACCAAAAGTTCTGCATGTTTGAGAAGGTACATTGAAGGACACACTTCTGTCGGGTAAGGGATTGTGTATTCTAATACAAGTTTACCACAACAGATATTCCTAGTTGGGACAAAGGTAGCATCAGTTTGTAGGTGTGTCTATATGTGACCTGTTTTACAACAGTAGTCTTAAGGTATAGTGTGACAAATTGAGTTGTTATATTTTCTGAAATCTAGAAATCAATACCTGTCTCTCGATGAATGATTTATAATTCTACCTCTAAAATTCACAAAGTTATGAGTGAAAGGAGTGAAATAGTGATTTCACATTCTGAGAAAAGCGGTTTAAAGTTTTTCACAACCTAGCTAACTAAACTTAAGCAGGTAAATAGAAGTGCTTTGAAACAAATTTTTCATCAAATACAGCCTTTTCAAGTACATAGAAAATTTAATGTCTAGGGATTCTATTTTTGATGAAAAGTCAAAAGTGACAAAGAGGACCCTATTTTCCTTTTGGGGGCCTCTGTCCTTTTCACTTTATCCAAAGGGGAACTTAACAAGCACATCTACATAAACTTGCACAGTGTGTATGTGTGTCTGTATTGTTTGTAAAAGATATTTAAACCAACACATCCACATACTAACTTGTGTCTTTGTGTCAATAGGTTTAAATCAACACATCTACAACATAGGTTGTTTTACAGAGTGTCTTTATGTTTTAACTTAGGGGTAAATCAACACACCTAGGTCAATGAATGGGCATATATGCCATTATGTCTCTATATTGAAAATAAGGTTTAAATCAACTCACTCACACACCTGGGTTAACCAATGTGTGTCTGTATGTATAACCAGATTCAGCGCTATATAAATTCTATACAACCATTGTGTGTCTTTTATGTCCAGAATATTGCTTTTAACCAACACACATAGAAAATTTGGTTGACCATCTTTATGTTCAAAATAAGCTTTCATTAAATCATTACCCTTACACACCTAAATAGTAGGGTATTATGTCTATGTCCACAATAAGATTCAAATGATCACACCTACACACCTAGAGGGTTTAGCATGTGTCTTTGTGTCCAAACTAAGGGTACAATCAGCACACCCACAAGCCATACAAGGTTTGTCCAGTCCTGGGCTGTGGCCTCAGGTCAGTCATTCCACTGACCACCGCTAATCAGCCTGCTGGAAAATGCGACACTGCTTCCTGTGTTATTAGGTGGCCTGGCCTCTGGGTTTGAGGAGTAATGGTCTGAAAGTTTTTTGGGTTTTTTTACAGAGAGAGAGAGAGAGAGAGAGAGAGAGAGAGAGAGAGAGAGGCAGACAGACAGACAGACAGACAGACACAGAGATAGAGAGAGACAGAGAGACACAGAGAGAGAAAGTGCGTGTGTGTGTGTGTGTGTGTGTGTGTGTGTGTGTGTGTGTGTGTGTGTGTGTGTGTGTGTGTGTGTGTTAATCACTATCTGCACATCAACCTTCTTTGGAGCTACAACATCTGAAGCAGCTCAACAGACCAATCTGTGCATGGCAGTCTCTGCCACAGTTGATGCAGGCAAAATAGGACACTGGGTTGATGGTCTGGGTTTTACTGTCTCTCCTTCCTGAGGCTTCGTATGTTTTCCTTATTTCAGTTGAATAATTTATTTTATTTTTTCTCATTTTTCCTTTTGTTTTATGTTAACATTCTTTCTTCTTCGTCTTCTTTGTCTTCTTTTTTCTTCTTGTTCTTCTTGTTCTCTTGTTCTCGTTCTCGTTCTTCTTCTTTTCTTCTTCTTCTTCTTCTTCTTCTTCTTCTTCTTCAAATATTTTAATTCTTCTTCTTATCCATTTATTATTCAAGATACAGAAAACGAACATATGACTTTTTTTCAATCAAACGTCGACCATAACAAAAAAACAAACCCAAACCCCCAAGAACACACTGTTGCAAAAGACCCATTTTGACAAAGCGGTGTCTTTCTTAATTCCTGAAGTGTTCCCATTAGCGCGTGGACTTAGCAATGGCGGCCAGATTGTGTGGCGGGCTGGCCAATCCACCTCCATACAAGCAGTATGGCGGAAAACACAGCCTGGCTTCCTGTGTAATTAGGGGGTCTGGCCTTCCACAGTGCACTGAGGCGTCTGAGGGGATTGGTGTGGGGTGCGTGTGTGTGTGGGGGGGGGGGGGGGGGAGGGGTGTGTGTGTTGTGGGGGGGGGGAGGGGGTGTGTGTGGTGTTGAGGGGGAGGATGTATGTTATATGTGTGGTGTGTGTGGTGCGTGTGATGTGTGTGGTGTGTGTGTGTGTGTGTGTGGTGTGTGTGTGTGTGTGTGTGTGTGTTGTGTGTGTGTGGGTGAGTGTGTGTGTGTGTGTGTGTTGGGGTGAGTGTGTGTGTGTGTGTGTGTGTGTGTGTGTGTGTGCTGTCTGTCGTTGTCTGTCTTTGAGGGGGGAGGGAGGGAGGGTGTGTGTGTGTGTTGGTGGTGGGGGGTTACATGTGTGTATGTGTGTGTTTGTGTGTGTGTGTGCTGTGTGGGTGTGGTGTGTGTGGGTGGGTGGTGTACATGTGTGTTGTGTGTGTGTGTGTGTGCACTCTGGGTGTTTCTTAATGTTTTGTTTTTGTTTATTCGTTCGCTGTGTCATTGAAGCTATTTATCTAACTTACACTAGCACTGATTTACAAGACTGAGGAGAAGGGTTTTTTGTTGGTTGGTTGGTCAGCGTTTTTTGTTGTTGTCGTTTTATGGGTTTCTTTGTTTGTCTGCTTTTTCTTTTTTGTTTTTGTTTGTTTTTGTTTAATTCTTTGTTTGTTTGATTGTTGTGTTTTTTGGGGGGTCTGTTCTGAGAGGTGCTGGCTTGGCGTAGATCTGGTTTGAGGGAATGAAATTCGCTGCCTGCTTTAACTGTCGTGGAAAGAACTGATTGAAACAGAAAAATGAAAGGAAAATATTAAGGAAAGAAGGAGACCCCACTGAAAAAACAAAACGAATAAATAAAAAAAAGAGAACTCAAAATAGAAAATAGAAATCAAACTTAGATGGAGGGGAAAAAAAGAAATGAATAAAAGCTTTGAAAATTAAGATATAGATGTGCTAATGCCCACCTCTATCTAACTAATTATCTATGACATTCCCCAAAGTCTGCTTGCAGCTATTTTAAATGGTTGGCAAAACACGGTGGAAAAAAAAAATCATCATTAGTGAACCTCAGAGCTCTAGCTGAGGAAAGACACAATATGTAAGACGTCCCAAAGTTACAGAAATTGAAGTTTAACATGAGACAATGTCTGTTTTTCTGTTCTCTTTTGCCTCCTCATTGTGTCTTGGCCGCGATCCCAATATCATGCAGTTTTAGCACTGATTACTTAACATCAAGAGCATCATCTGCAGCAGCAGCAGCATCTGCAACATTAATAGTAATAACAGCAGTAGTGGCAGCAATTTTCATACAAGTTTAACTGATAAATCCCAACTCCAGTGTGCATGCAGCATTCGAATTAACACACCTAACAGACTATTTCACCAACTACAAAGAAAAAATGTCCCGGTTTTTTATTTGTTTTCTTCTTCGAAAATGAGATACCTGAAGCATGGTGTTCCACAAGCCATCCGTGATGGTTACAGCAGCAGTTGCAGACCTCATGCTGTGATTCTGAAAGCTGGTTGCCTGGAGGTGAAATTCCTCACTTCCATCTGCCCTGTTGGTCTGTGTGGTGTCGTTAGATGGATTCCTTGTCCTTAACTGGGTTCAAACGTTCAACTGAGGGACAACGCCGTCAAAAGTAACTTGAAATCATCTTTAAAACTGCTTACCACATCGTTTTCTATTAACACGCATGAAAACATGACCCAAAGTAATGGCAATAAAAACAATCTATCTATCTATCTATCTATCTATCTATCTATCTATCTATCTATCTATCTATCTATCTATCTATCTATCTATCTATCTATCTATCTATCTTTTGTATTTTGTATTTTGTATTTTGTACCACTTTATGTCACGCAGATTTCTCTGCGTGAAATTCGGGTTGCTCTCCCCGGGGAGAGCGCGTCGCCACATGTGCAGCGCCTACCCATTTTTTTTTTCTTTTTCCTGCATGCAAGTGTATTTGTTTCCCTATCAGAGTGGCTTCTTTCTACAGAATTTTGCCAGGGACAACCCCCTTGTTGCCGTGGGTTCTTTTACGTGCGCTAAATAGTGATGTGTAACACACGGGACCTCGGTTTATCGTCTCATCCGAAAGACTAGCGCCCAGACCACCACTCAGGGTCTAATGGATGGGGAAAAAGTTTTGGGTCCAAACGGGGTACGAACTCCGCACACTCCGACCCGGACTTTTTGCTTTCTAGGCAAGGCGCGTGACCACCTAGACCACCGATCCACCTATCTATCTATCTATCTATCTATCTATCTATCTATCTATCTATCTATCTATCTATCTATCTATCTATCTATCTATCTATCATCTATCTATCTATCTGTCTGTCTGTCTGTCTGTCTGTCTGTCTGTCTGTCTGTCTGTCTGTCTGTCTGTCTGTCTGTCTGTCTGTCTGTCTGTCTGTCTGTCTATCTATCTATCTATCTATCTATCTATCTACCTATCTATCTATCTATCTATCTATCTATCTATCTATCTATCTATCTATCTATCTATCTATCTATCTATCTATCTATCTATCTATCTATCTATCCCTTTGTTTGGCGACCTTGGAGGCACCCTTGAAGATATGACAACCAGTTCCCTCCATTCCTCTCTCAATTCTGCCTTTTTTCAAAGGAATTATCAGATGTGGAATCGTTTGTCTTGTGATTTGCAGTCTGTGCATTGGCAGCCCACCTGGTGAAGGAAAGGAGAAAGTCAGCTTCCACAGAAAGTTTCTAGTTCCGGGGAGGAGTTCTTATCTCCTTGAGCCTGCCCACTTTACGACAGTAACCATTTTACGACACAAACCCACCACCTCTAACCCCCCTCCTCTTCCCGTCCCTCTACCTCCTCCCTCCTGCCCTCCCATCCCATCCCACCTCCCCCACCTCCTCTCTCTCCCTTTTTCTCCTCCCACTTCCAGGAATGAACTCCCCTCCCCCAATGTTCATTGACATCACTACATTCTTTCACATTACATTACATCCCCCCAACAGCAAACTGCCCGTCTCCACATACCAGGCTGTGAGTGCAGTCAGCCAGCAGTACAGGTGGAAGATGTGTGCATACAGCACAGTACAGTACAGTGCCCTCAGGTCAGGCCTGTTCTGGCCACCTGTCATATTAAAGTCTTACTAAATAACAGGTGAAGAGCGAATAAAATGCGTGTGTACCTGTGCGTTGAAATTGTTTTTTTTATCATTCTTTTTTTTGATAGACTCTATAGTCAAGTGGTTAAGTTCAGTTTGATTTCAACCCCATGGGTTTCATGAAGTCATGGTTTGAATCTTGGCGTTTCTGGTAGATTAAGGTGGTGAATTTTTATAATCTCCCAGGTTAACTTCAAGTGCAGACCTGCCAGTGCCTTAATTCCTTGTGTATACTTTTATCACAGATCTTGATTTAACTATTGACGTTGGAAGCAACAGCAAAGTGAGAGGCTGTATGACCAGTGGCTTTCTGTCCCACTCATAGAATTCCACTTTACAGCTTATAGTCATTAGTGATCAACTATGACTCACTGACTAGGAGGCTTGATTTGCAGTCCTTATGTGCTGCAGCCCTGGGGGTTGTTGGCCTTTGGAGAACACTCCAACTCTAACAGTCAGGATATCCTCTTGCCAAGACAGTGGAGATTTAAACTTTAGACCAGATTCGCTGGTTGAATGTCTTGATCTATTTAACGACAACACACACGTCTATGTGTGTGTGAAAAAGTGCCTTCCTCTTCTTCTCAAAGCTTTCGGACAGCAACTATTGTCTGTCATATGAACGGAAATGTGTTGCCTTGCTGTTAAGCGTCTGCTAATAGGCCCAATGCATTCTGCTTTGGCATAGGAGAGAACTGTTATCTTGAAGTCTTTGGTGGGAAAAAGGCAGGGGAATGGACCAAGAAGGCAGAAATAGATTTAAAAATAAAGGTGACAGAAGAAAGGGAGTAAGGCAGAAACTGAGAGAGAGATGGATAGAAAAGAGGAATTCTTAGCACAGAATTTCCAGAAGGTAGGGGATGATGATGTATACTGACAGTCTCCCTTTGAACCCCCTACCAACACAGGAAGGGGGAGGGGTACACATGGGTACCGCGTGATTTAGAAGTGATGTAATCAAAAAGTCACTGATTTAATGGCATTCCTCACACCTTGTTTTATCAGCTCAGATACCTAGCTACCAGCAATTCATCAGGATAACTTAATTAGCCCCTCCATGAACCCACTATCAGCAGATAACTGGCGATAAGCAATTAACCTTGGCTTCTGAACAACCTGATCACATGGAAGGCAGCGTCTTTTTTACCATTCTTCCTCTTTTCACAAGAGCCACAGGCAAGGGTAATAACTCTTGAAGGCTTGAGTGACTCTCTAACATCGGGGAGTCTCGAAGATGGTTCTTGCCACTTCTCAGGCTACACTCCTACTTTAGCTTGTGGGTCATGTAGTGTCTTGTATCCAGTGCTAGTCGGATTTTTTTTTTTGGGGGGGTGGGGGGTGGGGGGGGGGGGTGATTTTCACAGATTTTTTTAAAGTATGAAAAAATGCTCAGTAAAAAAAGGTAGTCTTTACCTTCACAGATTAAAACGAAAATGAAAAAAGTGCTCCGTGTACTTGTTTATTGTGGAATTGAGAACATGAAGCAATACCAAAAGTTGGAAATGATCATCAAATGAGGATTGCTTGTATTCTTACAGTGTTAACCCCGTAGACCATGAGGGCATCAATGATGATTTTACAACCAGCTTCCTCCAAACGCTCCCTGCGTCTTCTGCTTTCCGTAATAAATCGTTCCATCCGAGGACAACCCACTCTCTGATGTTGTCTTCCCATCATTTCTTCTGTCTGCCTCTTCGTCTCCCACATTGGACTGTTCCCTGTAGGACAGTCTTGGCCAGTCCAGATGTTCGTGTGACGTGCCCATACCACTTTAGTTTTCGTTTTTTTCACCTACCAAATTTATGCAAAATCATATGACATTTGAGTCAGAGGCTGGTCTTTCACAAAAACTGTTATTATATTTCTGTAGATGCCTTAATAACTGTAGTATAAATGCAAGATGGACGCTCCACCACAGAGATCAAGACCAGGCTAGCCATGGCAACATCAGCTATGGCAAAACTGAACAAGATATGGAGAAGCGACAACATCAGCTTCAAAACAAAAGTCAAATTGTTCAGATCCCTGGTCATCTCCATCTTGCTCTACGGCTGCGAAAGTTGGACAATGACCGCTGAAACCACCAAGAGGATCCAGCGTTCGAGACAAAAGGCTTCAGGCGACTGCTTGGAATTTCCTGGAAGAATAGGAAAACAAACACCTTTGTGCGAAGTCAAGTCGCACTGATGGCTGGCCTCAGGAACCCCTACTAGCCACTGTCAAGAAAAGGAAGCTGGCATGGTTCGGCCATGTCACACGCCACAACACCCTCCCCAAGACAGTCCTACAAGGAACGCTAGAAGGTGGCAGACGCCGAGGCAGACAAACCAAAAGCTGGATGGATAACATCAAGGAGTGGACCCACCTGGACAGTCCAACACTCATTCGGAAGGCAGAGGACAGGGCTGGATGGCGACGGCTGGCTGCAGAATCGTCTCTCATGTCTCCTCCACGACCATCCCGGTCATGAGAAAAGAAGAAGAAGAAGAAATGCAAGAATGATATAGAAAAACAGAAGGAAAAGGGGCAACATCTACAGCAGGAGTGTAGCCAACAGCGCCACCTAGGGCCTGTTATCGGCCCCTGTGATCAGATTGTGTATCGGGGCTTGTGTGGCGGTGTTCAGGGGGGAGGCCCCAGCCAAGGGAGCCGGTAGGTCACACTCCAGAATGGTGTAAGCACGGCCCGGGGTGGCCCTGTAGATGGCTATCTGAACAGAGTGTGGTAATATTCTGGCGTTCTGCTTACGTGGCAGAGAGGGGAGGGGAGTGGAGCCATTAATTAGCGCTGTTTCATGGGGGTCAGGATACTTATCGTTCATTCTGTGTGTGTGTGTGTGTGTGTGTGTGTGTGTGTGTGTGTGTGTGTGTGTGTGTGTGTGTGTTGTGTGAAAATTAGATAATTATGGAATCTTGAATCGAGTGTGTGTGAGTGTGAGTGTGAGTGTGTGTGTGTGTGTGTGTGTGTGTGTATGTGTGTGTGTGTGTGTGTGTGTGTGTGTGTGTGTGTGTGTGTGTGTGTGTGAAAATTAGATAATTATGGAATCTTGATCGAGTGTGTGTGAGTGTGAGTGTGAGTGTGAGTGTGATTGTGTGTGTGTGTGTGTGTGTGTGTGTGTGTGTGTGTGTGTGGTGTTGTGTACATGTGTGTGTGTGATGTGTGTGTGTGTGTGTGTGTGTGTGTGTGTGTGTGTGTGTGTGTGTGTGTGTGTGTGTGTGTGTGTTTGTGTTTAAAATACGATATGTGTGGTCTGAGTTTGAGCTTTATTTTGTTATGGAATGTTCCCACTTCAAAAACTTTAATTCTCGTGTGTTTTTTTTCAACCTCTTTCAAGTTACAACTTTTTCTTAGCTGATGAAGAATAAATCACGGAAAAAAAACTGGTTTTCTTTCTGGCAAAGTTCATAGAATTAACAGGCATCAAAATATAGATCTATATTTTGCTTTCAAACTACAACGAAGAAAGCTTTCTGATTTTTCAGCTGAAACACCTACTCAAATTGCTATTAGAAAAATCAACATTTTGATTCAGAAACAATGTTCACTGCATTTCTTTATATACGCTTTCCATTAGCTTACTAGACGTTATCTATCCCCGAAGTCAGAATGCGGCTATCGTCACCTTTTCATTTATCCACTTGTCTAGTATACCGTTGGAGAACCACTGAAGATTTTGCAGCTAGCTTAATAGTGAGCAAAAACCAGTCGCTCCTGCGAAAATCTCACCTTTGGTGTAACTTGGAACTGTTAGCTCTGTGTATCAAAAGAGAAGATGGCTTCAGCAGCACTTTAATTTAAATCAGTAAGGATGAACTACTACCTCCTCCCCAGAAAAGACCGAGTAACAATTGTGAGGCTGAGGACTGGACACTGCAGACTCAGACATCACATGTTTACCAAGTTCCACATTGGAGATTATGAGGTTTGCCCCTGTGGCACTTCTCCCATGACAGTGGAACACTTCCTCCAGACCTGTCCAAAACTCCAAACCTGAGTGAAGGCCGATATCTGGCCTACTGACCTGCGATGAGGGACAAGCTTTTTGGACCCCTGGAGGGCCTTTGACGTACCAGATTTTGTCAGGGCCTGTGTGTGCGTGCGTGCGTGTTCGCGTGCTTGAGTGCGTGAGTGCGTGTGCTCATGCGCGCACATAAATGCGACGGTGTTGTGTGTGTGTGTGTGTGTGTGTGTGTGTGTGTGTGTGTGTGTGTGTGTGTGTGTGTGTGTGTGTGTGTGTGTGTGTGTGTGTTTGCCTATCTGTATTATGTGCGCGTGCGTTCGTGCATACGTATGTACATGTTCGTATATGTGCGTATGTATGTTCATACATGCCCGCACGCGTCTCTTGCGTGTCTGGGTACATATGACTATCCGCTTACTCCTGTCCAAACATGACACGTATATATAAATGCGCACACAGTGGCATATTCACACACTCGTGTTAAAACTCTGCGTATATATTTATACCTATGTGCGTGTTAGGCGGTTACATCGTGGAGTTGGCGTGTTAGGACAGTGAAGTGTAATGTAGCGTAGGCCCTGTACTATACTGTGCTATACTATATTATCTCCACCACATCTCATCTCCTCTCCTATCAGACACTGGGAGTACCCCCAAGGAGAGGGAAGACTCTCAATGGACATAGCTTACATGGATCGGGGTTACGCCACCAACAGAATGGAACCCTAACCCCCCCTCCCGATGCTACCTCTTCTACTGCTTTGCCAACCCCCCCCTCCTCCCCACTAAGCCACCTATCCTTCATCGCCCCTGTAACTACTTTATGCACTCTTCTCAACGTGATTTTTGTCGTGTTCTTGTTGCTGGTGTTCTTGTTGCTGGTGTTGTTATTGTTGTTGTGTTGTTGTTGATCTTCTTCTTCTTCTTCTTCTTCTTCTTCTTCTTCTTCTTCTTCTTCTTCTTCTTCTTCTTCTTCTTCTTTAGCATCGAAAATGACAAAGACAGCAACAACATAAATGACAGTCGGTATAGCCATTATCATCAATAAGAACAAGAAAAACCATAAGGACCAGATGACGAAACTAAAGCCGAACAGTACAGACATATGAGAGCACAAACGGGTGTGGCGATGTATCGATGTATCCAAGCGATCCTGAAAACAAATCGTGCGACAGTTCTTTACTTTGACCTACGACTGTATAACATGGAAAGTATACGTATTAACATTTACACATGACTACACACACACACACACACACACACACACACACACACACACACACACACACACACACACACACACACACACTAACACACACACACGGACACACACACACACACGCATGCACGCACACACACACACACACACACACACACACACACCACGCACACACGCACGCACGCACGCACGCACACACACACACACCACACACACCACACACACACACACACACACACCACACACAGCCACACACAACACACACAGGCAGTTTCAGTACCAGTGAGCATTCGATAAACCTGGTTCCACTTCGAAATGGAATGTAGATCTAGCCCACTTATTGGCAAAACATTGGCAGACGTTTTTAATACTGATGTACAGCTATATTTCTCTAAAGCACCTCCCTCATCCCCCAACCCCTCCCCCTCTCCAAGTTTACCCCCATCCCCTACCCTGAAGTCTTCTCCAGGGATTGAAATATTGTTTTGGGTATTTTTTAAATTCTTTTTTTTATCAATTATGATGAAAAATTTGGTGTTTTGATTCAATAATTCTTACTTGTGCCTTCAGCGCCTTGGCTTTTATCCCAGTTCTTGATTAATACCATTGACACTGGGGGCAACAGCAAAGTGAGAGGCTGTATGATCAGTGGCTTTTATCCCAGTTCTTAATTAAACCATTGACACTGGGGGCAACAGCAAAGTGAGAGGCTGTATGATCAGTGGCTTTATCCCAGTTCTGGATTAAACCATTGACACTGGGGCATCAGCAAAGTGAAATGCTGTATGATCAGTGGCTTTTATCCCAGTTCTTGATTAAACCATTGACACTGGGGCAACAGCAAAGTGAGAGGCTGTATGATCAGTGGCTTTATCCCAGTTCTTGATTAAACCATTGACACTGGGGGCAACAGCAAAGTGAGAGGCTGTATGATCAGTGGCTTTATTCCAGTTCTTGATTAAACCATTGACACTGGGGGCAACAACAAAGGGAGAGGCTGTATGATCAGTGGCTTTCTTTCCCAC
>CM060319.1:73189628-73192128 GCA_030674155.1 Stramonita haemastoma
GCTGGTGGCGCTGAGTTTAAAACAGATCTTCTGTCCCACTCGAGAATCTAAAGAAAATCAATGCATTCTCGCTCAAAAAGAGAGGCGACAAAAGAAAAAGAATAAAAGACAGAATCCAACGAACACTCATAACATGACACATTTCTACAAGAACAGCTGTTCTGGGTTGGTGGCACTGGTATTATGTCAGATGTCCTGTCCCACTCTCTTCTTCAGCCTCTTCTTCTTCATTGAATGCTCACACAGCAACTCTTGGTGTCCGTCATATGAGCAAAAATGCGTTGTAGTACCGTTAAGTACCTGACAAATCAGGCCCAGCGCATCCGACTTTGGCATGAGAGAGAGTTATTATCTTTCAAGGTTTTTTTCTTTAAAAAAAAGTGCAGAAGAATAACCCAAGATGGCAGAAAATAGACAACAAGGGGATGAAAGGGAGAAAATCAACAAGGCAGAAACAAAGAAATGGATAGAAAAGAGGGAATTGTCTGGCACAGAATTTCCAGAAAGTGGGAATGCTATTTGTACTGACAGGCCCTATACCTAGTATTAACACAGGAGAAACTCTAGAATCTAAACATAGCTTTTAAATCACTGTCGTCACTCCTCCTCCTCTCCCTCCTCCCCCTCCTCCTCATCCCCTGTGGTCACCACTCCTCATCTAAAAGGTACAGTTAAAGGCGTCTCATAACCTCTGCTGTCGTTGGTGGAGCGAGGCATCAGAGACCTCAGCTTCTCTAGGGGCCAGCATGTTGAGGGCGGCGCCCATCTCCTCTCCCTCGCTGCTTCACCTTCCCTGACCCTTAAGAGGGCAGGTACCTATTGACAGCTGGGTGAACTGGGGGATTGTACTTATGCCATGGCCAAGACACGCAAACCGTCACCCATCCACTTGGTAACCACGCTCGATGCTGCTTGACCTTAGCTGGGTGAATGCGAGTGCCCTGACCACTGAGCTATTCCGTCCCCTAAATCTGCAGATGATGTTATGCCATGTACTGTCATCTGACAGTGACACGTGTCTGACGTCATTGTCAGACACTGATACAATACAGTCAGTGTCGGGTCAGTAAAAGCTGGCGGATTTTTTTGGGGGGATGGGGGTGGGGGTAGATATTCGTGCTTGAGCCCGAAATTTATTATCCTTTTTCTGCCTGTCTGCCTGTTTGTAAATCTGTCTGTTTGTCTGATGATGTTGACAGCTTGTCAGTGTGTGTGTGTGTGTGTGTGTGTGTGTGTGTGTGTGTGTGTGTGTGTGTGTGTGTGTGTGTGTGTGTGTGTGTGTGTGTGTGTGTGGTGGTGCGGTGCGTGTGTGTGTGTGTGTGGTGGGAGAGAGAGAGACAGACAGACAGACAGACAGACAGACAGACAGACAGACAGACAGACAGAGAAGACAGGGAGAGAGTGTGTGTGTGTGTGCATGCGTGCGTGTGTGTATGTGTGTGTGTTTTGAGTAATGTTTTGACCAGCAGAACACACACAAACACATACACACACACGCACACACACACCACACACACACACACAACACACACACACACACACACGCAACACACACACACACAGATGGCACCACAGACAAAACAAGGCCACATATAATGTTTACCTTATTAGGTCTGTGTTGGAATAGGTGAGGAAAGAGGGAGAGAGGGAGACAAAAAAGGAAAAAAGGTGGGGGGATAGAATGGAACCGACGTTCTTCTGAAAGATCACGAGACGCCAGGATTAGTTTGTATGCGGAAGGAGGGGTGTAGTGGGGAAAGTAGTTAAAGGGAATAGGGAGGGGGTGGAAGGGAGAGGGGGAAGGGAGAGTGAGGAGAGAGAGGGATTATGGGGAGTGACAGGGATCAGTCTGGCTGTCGTCTGCTGACCACTGTCCAGGGACTGTGTGACAGGAGAGGCTAGACTGGACACTGTCCGTCACTTAAAAGAAGGCTGGACAGTTTGGCTTTGGACCTCTTTGGGGGTGGGGGTGGGGGGAAGACATACGTGTGTGTGGTGGCGTGTGCGTGTGCGGTGTGCGTGTGTGCGTGTGTGTCGTGTGCGTGTGTGTGTGAGAGAGAGAGAGAGAAAGAGAGAGAAGAGAGAGAGAGAAGAAGAAAGAGAGAGACAGAGACAGAGACAGAGACAGAGAGGACATAATGACAATACTTTATTGTGGCAATCTTTCAAGCCCATTCACAAGGGCACAAACCCTAACTAAGAAGAAGAAAACAACAATTCACATCAGCCCAAAATAATCATCACGACATGGATTCCACATTACAGTTTAGCAGCTGCAACAGACACGAAATATTGTGGACGATGATTACTGTAGACAAATTTTAGCAGAGAGAGAACAATGAGGAAAATATGTTGTTAAAACTGTATAATAATTTATTAAGTCCTGATGAAGGAAAAAGAAATGATCATTAATTTTTGGTTGTTTTCCCCCCAGCAGAATGTTTTCAGACCCAGGGAAGAGTTAACCCTGTCCACTTGGCGACCAAAACCACTTTAGGAC
>CM060319.1:73197128-73214628 GCA_030674155.1 Stramonita haemastoma
AGGCTCAACGGAGATAAGAACTCTGTCCTATGTCTGAAAACCTTCTGCAAAAAAAGGAAAAAGCCCGTCTCCTTTTTTTACCAGATGGGCTGCCAATGCACAGACTGTTGTCTTTGTGAGCGTGGGAATGGAGGAAAACTACAGATTTTCTCCGGGGAAAGTTAGGGAGTACTCGCTTTTACGTTTCAACAGTCTCAGGTAAATGTAAGCAATAGCATTGTCATTATTTTGGGTCGTCTTCAATTAAACGTCTGTTCACTCTCAGCGATATTAGATGTTAGGCAGTACTCATTTTACGCTTGCAGTCTCGACTATGTTTATGTAATAATTATCATTGTCAATGTTTTGGATTGTCTTCATTTTAACGTCTGTTCAGTCTCGGTATAGTTTTAGTCGTGTTATCATAATTATGTTAAGAGAAAATGATGTGCAAAACAAATTTTTTATAATAATTTCAAATTGCTTTATTTAACAGGTTTGCGCATGTGAAGTCTTTCTTATTTCTTACTTCTTTTATTTCGAGGATAATGGAATAAGCATGCATGTGCTTCCATTCATCCAGTCCCTGTGTGTGTGCCGTTTTGTTAGTTTTGTCACCCGTTCCTACTGGCACACAGTGGCCTACTCTTCCGAAAAGATCCAGTTAGGGACAAGATATCAGTTTGAATTAAGGACAGGACAGTGGTGTCCTGATGGCCATCTCCTGACGTGTCCATCTTGGGGTCAGCGGGTTCCACGATGACCAGTCCGCGCCATTGTCCAGCCGCCACACAGAGGATTGACCACAGGCCTGTGACACTGAGGTGTAAAGCCTCTTCATCTTTTCTCTTTGAGTGGTGTGTGGTGAGTGGTGTGTGTGTGTGTGGTGTGTGTTGTGTGTGTGTGTGTGTGTGTGTGTGTGTGTGTGTGTGTGGTGTGTGTGTGTGCGTGCGTGCGTGTCGTGTTGTGCGTGTGTGTGTGTGTTTTCCTGTCTGCTGATTTAGCGCTCTCTCTCTCTCTCTCTCTCTCTCTCTCTTCTCTCTCTCTCTCTCTCTCTCTCTCTCTCTCTCTCTCTCTCTCTCTCTCTCTCTCTCTCTCACTCTCGCTCTCTCGCTCTCTCGCTCTCTCGCTCTCGCTCTCTCTCAGTCCATTACACTGTTTACAATTTTCTGGGTTGTATTTTTTAGAAAATCAGACACAGACGTAAAATGGCCCCAGATCAGCCAAGACTCGACAACACACTAACACATCTTTTTTTTGTCCTTTGTTTTTGTTTCTGTTCTCGGCTACAGCTCCGAGGTTCACCAGTAGTGAGGTTTTGCATATATATGCGATTGTTTCCAGCCCACGAGTAAGATAGCCGCACTCCAACTTCGGGTATTGATATACTTGATACAGGCTGAGAAAGCCATAGCTTCCTGCAACATCGGTATGCAATGGACCCAGTCTATCCTTATTAGATCTTTTTCCAAAAAAGGCCAAATAGTCAGCCTGATAACATTCCACAGTTACCGCAGTCAGTTGTCCGTTGTGTCGTTAAAGAGGTTATCGTCCTAAAGTGGACAGGCTCTACGTAGGTAAGAACTCCTCCCAGGGTCTGGAAACTTCCTGTGGAAACTGACCTTCTCCTTTCCTCACCAGGTGGGCTGCCAATGCACAGACTGTAAATCACAAGACAAACGATTCCACATCTGACAATTCTTGTTGTCTTTGTAAGCGTGTGAGTCGGGTAAAACAACAGATTTTTTTCGCGGAGATTAGGGAGTACTTGTTTGATGTTCACAGTCTTAATTAAGTCTTTATTTATCTGACATTTTCATCGCCATTATTTTGGTTCGTGTTGTTATGTGTGTTGATATAAAACGATGTGCTAATCAACAGTTTCAAAAAATATTTTCTAAGCACGTTTGGACTGGGTTTTCTCAGTGGAGCATCTTGATTTGATTTGATTTGATTTATTCTTTTATATCAAGGATAATGGAATAAGCACTCTTGTGCTTTTTTACATCCAGTCCCCGTGTGTATGCAGTTTTGTAAATGTCATCTGTTCCCACCGGCACACGATGGCCTACTCTTACGAAAAGCGGAATAGGATTTAACGTGTGCGCAAGATGTTCTGCGTACTTTCGCACATGGGGCCTCGGTTTAAAGTCTCATCCGAAAGACTTTTGGGAGAATGGGGTCAGCACTGATGTTAACTCCAGGAGAAAAATCTCCTCGACCGGATTCGAACCCGGGTCGTCAAATTGCCAGCGCAATGTTCTGACCGCTAGGCTATCCGTCCCCTATCTAGCGACAAGCAGACCATTTAAGGACACTACAGTTGAGTCAACGGTCTATGCAAAATCTATACATTGAAAGGGCCCAGCACAACACACACCCAGATGAAATTGCATGTCAACATTTTAATATTGGTAGAATTTCAGTCTCTGACGATTATTTTTTTTTTTAGATTTTTAATGGACTCTTTTATATCTCCGCATCCCTGTCAGAGGAAAAAGATCGATAATCAGGCAAAGACAACTCATCTAGTGGTGTTTTTTTTTTTTTATTTAGGCTAAATAGCTATTTAAATTAATTATGGGTTTGGATTTTCTTCTGTGCAGACATGAAAAATTCGAGACTTTCTTTTTTTAAGATGAGAGACTATCAGTTGTACATGATATGGTTTGAAATTCATTCAGAAAAAATGTACAGGCAGAAATAAAATCTGCAGGATCAAGAGAAAGAAAAGAGAACTCTTACAAGTTGTCCACCTTCCCTTTGTAATGGCGGAAACTATGAAAGGCCTAATATTAGCAAGCTGGGAGGTAAATTATACAGGCTACACTCCACCTTTAGCTTTCAGGTGAAGCAGTGTGTTCCTACAAAAGTTTGGCCCCACGCATGTTTATTGCAATACGGAAGCTAGCAGACGAGTAAAGACTGAGGAGGTACATGTTTGCTGAACAAATCTTTAAGATCAAATGTATGGAAGTTGTGCAAAATCACAGGAGTTTTGAGTCAGAGGCTAGTTCTTTCGCAAAGAAATGTTTTTATTTCTGTGGCTGCCTCAGTACATGTGGTGTGAATGCCAGAGTGATATAGGAAAACACAAGGAAAAGTGACAACATTTAAAGGTGGTGTGTAGCCAAAACACTGACTTTTGATGTGCTTTGAGAATTTGGGGGTTTCCACTTTAGGCCTACTTTGGTTTGGGTTTACAACATTGCACTGCACTTCCTCAAGGAAACAGTCTTAGTATTAACAAAATATCAACTTCTTCACTTCGCGAAAATGTTACATACTGAACAAAAGTTCTTCCGGTTACAAACAAAATGTTAATGGAACCCATGTTTGAAACGTGTTTTCTTTTTTCTTTGATTTGTTTCCTAACATACACTGCACCAAAAGTAGGTCACTACATCAAAGCTTTTTTTTGTTTCTTTTACCTTACTTTCCTTGTAGAAAAAAAATAATGGTAGCCACTAAAAGAGCAAGGCGGTGCTACTATTAGTATTACCATATGTCACAGCAGAAACAGCCAGTCTGCTTAAAGGCGAGGTACCATCAAGCATAAGCCTCTGGAGTGTCGAGATGTCCAGGATATTAGGCATTTGACTGCAGACTCCCTTTTCCGTGATATTCCGCCGGGCAACATTTTTAACTTCCTGAAAAAAATCAGGCTTTTCCCATCTGATATGAAGTCACTAAGAAGGTTATTTTAAGGAATCTGGTTTTGGATTTTACCGCATTTTATGTGTGGTTGATGTGTTTTTCCCACAACGCGGTGCCCGTCCTGGGTTAACCCTTATAGTTGACCAGGACGTCGATACAAGGAAGGACAGTAACGTTGGTTTTATACCCTGTTTTAATCTGTATATTGTAGCACAGCTATATTCTGAGATTTAAGTTTTTACAAAGTGACGGCCCCGATGTGGTCTGTGTGGTCAGCGGGGACTAGATTGGAGGCAGTCTGCAGATCTGATAGACACGTAAAAAATCACTGGAGGTGGAGGCCTCTCTGAGTTTTATTCCACAAGCTGAAAGAAGGAGAACCGGAAAGACACCATGACACACCCTATAGCCGAGTGGTCAAGACTGTTCGATTTCTATCCTATGAGTCCATGGAGGCCTGGATTCAAATCTCAGTGACAATGTATGGCGGGGGGTTACAATCTCTCAGGTCAACTTTAAATGCAGATTTGGCAGTGCCTTGATTGTTTATCGTGAATATACACAAAAATAAGATCAAATATACATGTAAAAGATCGTGTAATTCATGACAGCATTCAGTGGTTAAGGAAAATGCGAATATACTCAGTATTCAACCTGTACAATGAAATGAGCTGCTCTGAAAGTCGGAATGTGTCGGCTGATGCCAGCAGGCAGACCTCCTGCAGAGCTACAGAGTACAGAAGAGAGAAATTTATTTATTTTATTTATTTTTTAATAACGAGGATAATTGAATAAGCACTCATGCGCTTTTTTACATCAAGTCCCCGTGTGTATGCAGTTTTGTAAATGTCATCTGTTCCCACAAAGAAAATATGTTCCCAGAAAGAGAGAGAGAAGAGAGGAGAAGGAGAAGAGAGAGAGAGAAGAGAGAGAGAAGAGAGAGAGAGAGAGAGAGGAGAGAGAGGAGAGAGAGAGAGAGAGAGGAGAGAGACAGACAGACAGACAGACAGACAGACAGACAGACAGACAGACAGACAGACAGACAGACAGACAGTACACACACGCACACGACACACACACACACACACACACACACACACACACACACACACACACATAGAAGAAACAGCACAAAAAAAAAATATAAAGAAGAAAGAAAGAAAGAAGAAGAAGAAAGAGATAGAAGAAAGAAGATAGATAGATAGAAGATAGATAGATAGATAGATAGATAGATAGAAGAAAGAAAGAAAGAAAGAAAGAAAGAAAGAGAAGAGAGAGAGACAGAAGAGAGAGAGAGATGAGTGACAGACACACAGACACAGAGACATAGAGACAGCAGACAGACAGACAGCAGACAGACAGAGACAGTCATACATCGAGAGAGAGAGAGAGAGGAGAGAGGAGAGAGAGAGAGAGAGGAGAGAGAGAGAGAAGAGAGAGAGAGAGAGAGAGAGAGAGAGAGAGAGAGAGGCATGATATGTTGTGAATATCATTAACAAAACAAAAATAAAATACAAACAAAATTTTTGAAATCCTTTGGAATGAAATAGTTTCCCTGTCAATTGGGCTAGCAGATATGTAAATATCGACCTGTACTGCCTTTCAAAAGATGCTATTAATATTGCCAATACTCTGCATAAAGTAAACTACATAATACTTTACATAAAGTAATATTCAATCTTCACCCCCTTAAAGACACACTATTAGTATCATCAAAATATCTCATATTCCCACTTTACTGAATCTGTTTCATTTGTTTTAAAATCAATTCCTTGTGTGTGTGTGTGGTGGGGGGGGGGGGGGGGGGGAGGGGGGTGCGTGCGTGCGTGTGTGCGCGTGTGTGTGTGCGTGTGTGTGTATGTGTGTGCAAGCGTGCGCGCGCGCGCGCACGTGTATGTTTAGACCTGTCAGTGCTTTGATTCCTTTCGAGTATATACGCGTGCAGAAGATCAAACGTGTGTGTGTGTGTGTGTGTGTGTGTGTGTGTGTGTGTGTGGGTGGTGTGTGTGTGTGAATACGTAAATGTGTGTGTGCGCGCGCGCGCGCTTGCGCAAATGTGGTAATTCAGTTTGTGAACGGTAGCATGCGTGCGAATAAACTGAATGCAAACGCTTTGATTCACCTGCTAAGATTCAGCGCTGTAAAGTTCGATATATTTTTTAAAAAAATATTTTATTATCATTACCATGATGATGATTGTCATTACAATCGTCATCACAATCATTATTATCAGAACCAGTAAATGGCTGGGTTTCAATATGTGTGCAAGGTGTTAAGTGGTAAGGGTTTTGCGCACGGAACCAAGTCCGGTTTTCTTCTACTCTCTCTCTCTCTCTGTTTCACACACACACACACACACACACACACACACACACACACATACACACACACACACACACACACACACACACACACACACACACTCAGATAGAGACAGACAGTAAAAAGTAAAAACCATACACACACGCGCGCGTGCGTACGCACAAAGTCAAAATAGAAACTGTAAATTATGTACAACTCACCCGTCGTTTATTAGGTACAAAGCATGATAATGCATCATTTGTTATGTATAAACTATCCATCATTTGTATATTAACTGGAAAACATCTACACGCGAACCACAGGCATTTGAAACATTTGAATAATAGTTGTAAAATTTTCATACATGTATAAGCACACATTATAACATATCTATACTAAATGCATACATGCTTTTCAATTCATTTTTCTCAATTAAGAACAAGTTTATGTGCTGCAGTCAAATCTTCAGTGTCTACAAAAAGTGGACCAATGCAGATTTTCCGATGCAACAAACCAGTAACTATTTGGTTTTCACACACACACAAAATTAAAAAAACCCAACCCAAACCGAAATGGAAAATTAAATTTTTCACAACACACACACACACACACACACACACACACACACACACACACAACACACACACACTAGTTTTACAAAATCATATCAGTGGTATTGGAATTTCCCTCTACCCCTAGCGAAATGAGCACAACATAATACAATAATTATAAAAACAAAACGAAATACAGGAACCATCAATTTTACATAACTGCATTGTTTTTCACACAAAAAATCCACCACTACCACCACCCCACCAAAACACACAACAAACAAAACTAAAAAAAAAAAAAAAAAAAAAGCCCAATAACCATAAAGACCTTAAGAAAACAAAAAAAACTTACACATGCCAGATCACAGATGGTTTCTCTAAAGCATGTTATGGTGGTGGCATAAATATAAAAAAAAGCCCACATACATAAACACACACATACACACACACATCACTGCACATAACACATCCGTCATGCACACACACACACACACACACACACACACACACGCACACGACGACACCACGACACACACAACACACACGCACACGCACACGCACACGACACACAAACGCGCGCGGGTGCTGGGTCGTGGAAGATTTTTAAAAAAATCACCTAATCTTTCAAATAACTGAGCTTTCCATTAAAAAAAAAACCAAAACTCCCCCGCATAATATATAACGTTATGATGGTTTCATAGTATCAACAGCATTGGTCATGGAACAAAAAAAAAAACACCCCAAAAAACAACCAGGAAAAAGAAAAAGAACACCATTCGACACGTACTAAAAAGTCATAGAGGGCACGTTTTTGACAAGTGCATTAAAAAAAAATATGCAGGAGCACATAGTGTGTGTCGATTTTAAAATAGCATAAATTGGTGATTATAAACAAGCACCACCACTCCCCAATATACAACAACAAAAAAGCCAAACAAAAAATTCACAACCACGCTAATTCACATACTACAAATAAATTCAAGTAAAAGCACATTACATTACATTATATTGCATCCTCCCCCTCTCCTCTCTCTCTCCTCTCTCTCTCTCTCTCTCTCTCTCTCTCTCTCTCTCTCTCTCTACACACACACACACACACACACACACACCACACACACACACATCAACACACACACACACACACACACAACACATTCACACAACTAAAAATCGTACAACACCTATCGCTTGATAACTGTATTTACCACTTCGATTTTCTTCTAAAAGAAATTAAAAACCCACAGAAAATGCTATTCCAAACACACAAATTATGTGGTTGTTTCACAAAAAATGCAAGGGTACAAATTTCAAAACAAAAGCAAAAAAAATAACCCCTCAATACACCAACCCAACAAAAAAGCAAGAAAAAAAAACAGAACTTGCAAAAAAAGAAAAAGTTTACATTGCATTCATTATTTCGGTAACTAGATTTTTTTAAAATTCAAAAACGTAATATTTGCACTGGTTTTATAACAGTATAATATATTGACGAAGGAATACCACTTGTACACAATCGCATTTATTTGTTTGTGGCAAAGTTTCTCTCTCTCTCTCTCTCTCTCTCTCTCTCTCTCTCTCTCTCTCTCTCTCTCTCTCTCTCTCCTCTCTCTCTCCTCTCTCTCTCTCTCTCTCTCCTTCGGCACTGGTTTTTACTAAATATTGGTATTGGAGTATTCCCTCTCCCCCTCGCAAAAAAGTACACCATTACACAGTAACATTAAAGCAAAACAAAAAGCGAAAACTATCACCAATCATTTTCATATAACTGCATTGTTTTTCACGTAAAAATGTACACCCCCAACCAAACCTCCCTCTCTCCATCCTGCCCCCCCCCCCCCTTCCCCAAAACCCACAATACACAAAAGAAAACAAAAAACCCTACCTCCCATGGCAAAAAATGCCCCCCCCCCCCCAAAAAACCCACACACCCCCAACAACAACAAAAAACCCCAAAAGAATCCAAAACACCCAAATCAATCCAATATCAAAAACAAAGAGATCATTAAAACAAATAAGATAAAATTCACACACGCAAGATCTCATATGGTCATAGTTTCTTTAAAGCATATAATACTTGTTGCATATTTACATTAAAATAACTAAATATAAAGAACCACCAACATCACTACACACACACTCCCTCAAAATTAATATGAAAATGCACCCATTTTTCAGTATCTTTGCTGTCCACTTAAAAATCAAAACGATAACAAAAAAACTATTTAAAAAACCCCATATTTCACATCAACATCATTGGTCATGGGTATAAAAAAGAACTAAAAAAAACAAAAAACCACACACACACACACACACCACACACAACACACACACACCACACACACACACACACACAACTTAAAATCACGAAGAACACGTTTGGGTACGTGCATTAAAAAAAATCAAAAACAAATTTTTTGCCGATTTCAAAATCGTATAAACTGTGATCCACAAAAAAAACCCTAACCAACCAACCCACCACCACCAAACAAATAAAACCCTAAAAAAAAGCAACAAAAGATAAACTTTACACAAGCAAGATCACAGATATTGTGGTGGCTTTTCTACAGCATATAATGTTGGTGACATATATAAAAGATTAAGTGATTTTAAAAAGCCATCAACAGCACTACACACACACTCCATCGAAGATAAAATAGCTTCCATTTTTCAATAACCATGTTATCGACTTAAAATTAAACTAAATAGACTATAAAAAAAAAAAAGATTAAAAAATCCAATCCATACAGGTAATTAACTATGATGATTTCATATCAAAATCATTAGTCAATGTCGTAAAAACAAGATAAAAGAAAAGAAGAAAAACACACACACACACTTAAAATCATAGAGGGCACGTTTAGGTACGTGTATAATTTTTAAAATGCAAGAGCACAATTTTTGTACTGATTTCGAAATCGCATAAATTAGTTACCCCCCCAACCCCAATAAAGGAGATAAACAAACTAAAGACAAACCACAAAAAAAAACAACTACATTACTTTTATGCATTACAAATTACCTAAAGTCAAAGCGCACACCTTTAAGAAAACTCTTCCTCTTTCCCCCTCCCTCTCTCTCCCTCCCTCTCTCTCTGCTGGTTTTATAAATGATATTGGAATATGCCCACTTCCCCTGGCATAAAGCCCACCATTACAGAATAATTAAAAAAAACATAAAATAACTAGGACCCTTTAATTTCATAATTGCATTGTTTTTCACATAAAAAGTAACCCACCTCGCCCCTTCCCCAAAATTTAAAAAACCCACCTAAACCCAGACACAAAATAAAAAAACCCAGCAACATAAAAGACTCCTTAAAATCAAATTCACACATGCAAGAAAACTTTTGTGATGGTTTCTCAATAGCATACAAAATGCTGGTGGAATATCAAATTGATCAAAATAAACAAAAAACACCGCCAGTGCATACACACTCCCTTAGAATTAATGTGACCTATATTTTCAATAAGTGTTTTAGAATTGAAAATTGAAAAATTAAAAAACCCACTCCTATGCAAGATATGCAACTTGGTCATAAGCATAAAAGGTATAAAAAAGAAAACTATATGCAAAACACTTAAGACTCATGGAACATATAAAAAATATGCAAAAGCGCTAAGTTTTTGTTTCAAATAGCACAAATTGTTTTTTAAAAATCAGAAAAAAACCCACCCAAGAAAAAAATACTAACAAATAAAACATCCCCCCCACCAAAACAAAAAAAAGCACACAAAAAACCATCAACAAGAAAAAGACCCCTTCAAAACAAAAGATAAAAGTTCACACATGCAAGATCACAGATATTGTGGTGACCACAACTCTATAGCACATAATGCTAGAGGAATACCTAACAGATAAAATCAATAAAAAATAATAAAACTACACACACCACACACACCGTCGAATATAGATAAAATGATCACACACACACACACACACACACACACACACACACACACACACACACACACACACACACACACACACAGTCGAAGATATAAAAATGATGCACCCCATCTTTTAAATAACACCGTTTTCAAAACACTCCTATGCAAAATATACAACTTTATGGTTTCACATTATCATTGGTCATGATAAAAAAAGGAAAAAAAACACACACACACACACACACACACACACACACACACACACACACTGTCGAAGATAAAAAAAAATATACACACACAAGCACGACACACACACACACACACACACACACACACACACACACACACACATACACACACACACACACACACACACACACACACCACACACACACACACACACACACAAACTGTCCAAGATTTTCAAAAAAAGTGCACATCATCTTTCAAGTAGCACCGTTTTCAAATAATTTTTTAAAACAACACTTCAATGTAAAAATACAACTCTATGATGGTTTCACACTAACATCATTGGTCATAAAAACACACACGCACACACCGTCGAAGATGAAAAAAAAAGATAATAAAACCTCTCTCTCTCTCTCTCTCTCTCTCTCTCTCACACACACACACACACACACACACACACACACACACACACACACACACACACACACACACGCGCGCGCGCGCGCGCGCGCGCGCGCACACACACACACACAATTACATTTAAACGGCTAAAGGACTGATGTAAAAAAAAGGACTGGATGTAAAAAAAGCACAAGTGCTTATTCATTTTCCTCGAATTAAAATAATTTGATTTTGTTTGATCTGCTCTCTCTCTCTCTCTCTCTCTCTCTCTCTCTCTCTCTCTCTCTCTCTCTCTCTCTCTCTCTCTCTCTCTCTCTCTCACACACACACACACACACACACACACACACACACACACACACACACAGCACACATTCAATCAAAATCTGTACACTATCACTTGGTAACTTCTTTTTCTACGTAAATTCTTTAAAATAAAAACACACACACAGAAAATGCAAACTAAAATATGTATGTACATTGGTACGCATTCAAAACTAAGATACAAAAATACCCAGAGAACAAAGGAAATAAAACCCAATTCAACTCGCACAAAATACGACATTCATAGGGCAGTCATGATTTCCTTAACAATATTCTTTTAAAAAATGCTTATACGCAATACTTGACGCTGGTTTTATAAGGGTATATAATGGTGAAAGAATACCAATAGCATGCTTGCATTGATTTCTTTGTGCCACAAATCTCTCTCTCTCTCTCTCTCTCTCTCTCTCTCTCTCTCTCTCTCTCTCTCTCTCCTCCCTCTCTTCTGTGCGTGTGTGCTAGTTTCACAAAATCATTGATGTTGGAATATACTCTGTCCTCGCAAAAATGCACAAAAATATGAAAAACCAAACAATGCTACCTATCATTTCCATAATTCCATTATTTTTCACAGGCAAAAAAATACCAACAATACCACGAACCAAAGAAAAAAGCCCACAAAAAACAAACCAAAACAATTTTGAGCCTATTCTAAAACGGCAATAATTGGTGACCCCCACCCCCCCCTCCAGAAAAAACTATTACAAAAACCCCACTAATTGCACACACTCCAAACAACGTAAGTCAGACTGCACACATCTCTGTCTCTCTCTGTAAAAGATTATAACTGAAAAGTTTCTGAAGATGATGGTGATGCAAATGCTGAAGATGATGATGTAAATGTTGAAGATGATGGTGATGTAAATATTGAAGATGGTGATGTAAATGAAGGTGTTGGTGATGCAAATGCTGAAGATGATGGTGATGGTAATGTAAATGTTGAGGTTTTGGTGATGTAAATGTTGAAGATGGTGTTGGTGATGAAATGCTGAAGAGATGGTGATGTAAATGAAATGTGTGTAAGATGGTTTGGTGATGTAAATGAAATGGGATGTAAATGTGAAGATGGTGTATGATGATGTGATGAAGTGTTGAGTGGTGTAATGAATGGATGTAAATGAAGGTGTTGGTGATGTAAATGAAGGTGTGTGGTGGTGATGTAAATGAAGATGGTGATGTAAATGAAGGATGGTGATGTAAATGAAGATGGTTTGTTTGTAAATGAAGGTTGGTGATGCAAATGAAGATGTTGGCGATGTAAATGAAGGCTGTATGATGGTGATGTAAATGAAGATGATGATTAAATGAAGATGATGGCGATGTAAATGAAGATGATGGTGATGTAGAAGATGATGGTGATGTAAATGGAAGATGGAGGGTGATGTGTAAATGAAGGTGATGGCGATGTAAATGAAGTGATGGTGATGTAAATAAAGATGGTGATGTAAATGAGTGATGAAATGAGTGATGGATGTAAATGAAGTGATGGCGATGTAAATGAAGGTGTGGGATGTAAATGAAGATGATGGGATGTAAATGAAGATGATGGCGATGTAAATGAAGATGATGGTGATGTAAATGATGATGGTGATGTAAATGTTGAAGATGGTGTAAATGAGATGTAAATGATTGAGTGGTGATGTAAATGAAGTGTGTGTAAATGTTGAGTGGGATGTAAATGAAGATGATGGTGATGTAAATGTTAAGATGGTGATGTAAATGTGAAGATGGTGATGTAAATGAAGATGATGGTGATGTGAATGAAGATGATGGTGATGTAAATGAAGATGATGGTGATGTAAAGTTGAAGATGGTGATGTAAATGAAGGTGTGGTGATGTAAATGTTGAAGATGGTGGTGATGTAAATGCTGAAGATGATGATGTAAATGCTGAAGATGATGATGAAACTGTTGAAGATGATGGTGATGTAAATGTTGAAGATGATGGTGATGAAAATGTTGAAGATGATGGTGATGTAAATGTTGATGGTGATGTAAATGCTGAAGATGAAGGTGATGATGATGTAAATGTTGAAGACGTTGGTGATGTAAGCTGAAGATAATGGCGATGTAAATGCTGAAGATGGTGATGGAAATGTGGAAGCTGATGGTTATGGATGATGATGTAGATGGTAGAACCGATGAAGGAGGTGCTAATGGTAATGATGATGTGATCACTAATGATGATGATGGTTATGATGGTGTGGTTACTAAAGGTGATGGCAGTGATTATGTACATGATAAAAATGATGATGGGGTTGATAATAACTAGAGGGCACAAAGTGTGACTATGTACTTGCAGAATTTGGAAATGTAGAATGGATGGAAATTTGCTATGATGTTTACCTTCCCCCTGCCTATAGCATGTTTTCTATAGTGGCCTAAGGCGATGTACAAACATGTTCAGTGTTCAGTGTTCAGTGTTTTTCTCTCTCTCTCTCTCTCTCTCTCTCTCTCTCTCTCTCTCTCTCCTCTCTTTTGTGCCGATTTAAAAAAAACTTTCTCCTAAAAAAAGCACGCCTTAACACAATATGAAAAACAAAAACGAAACCTATTTTCATAATTGTATTATTTTTCACATTAAAAAAATAACACTACCACCCAATGAAAGAAAAAACAAACACAAAAAGCCAAACCAAAACCAAATTTTTAGCCGATTCCAAAACAGCATAAATTGGTGACCAATAAAAAAAGAATTTAAAAAACAACAACCCGAAACTACTTGCACACTCTAAACAAAGCAAAGTCACAGCATACACGTTCTCTCTCTGTCTCTCTATTACATTTAAACAACCCAAAATCTTGGGACTGGGTGTAAAAAAAAAGCACACGATTGCTTATTCATTGTCCTCAAATTGAAAATTCAAGTCAGTCTTCAATTTTAACGTCTTTCCACTTTAAGTGGTACCAGATTGAAAGAATTTGATTTGATTTGATTTGATTTGATTTGATTTGATTTGATTTGATCTCTCTCTCTCTCTCTCTCTCTCTCTCTCTCTCTCTCTCTCTCTCTCCTCTCTCTCTCTCTCTCTCTCTCATATATTGCACTTAAACATCCCAAAATCTTGGACTGGGTGTAAAAAAAAAGCAAACAATTGCTTATTCATTGTCCTCGAATTGAAAGAATTTGATTTGATTTGATTTGACTTGATTTGATTTGATTTGATATATCTCTCTCATATATCTCATTTAAACATCCGGAAATCTTGGACTGGGTGTAAAAAAACAAAACAATTGCTTATTCATTGTTCTCAAACTGAAAGAATTGATTGATTGGATCGGATCGGATAGGATTGGATCTCTCTCCCTCTCCCTCTTTACATTCAGATAATCCAAACTCGTACCCTACCTATCACCTGGTACCTTCATTTTTCACTTGCATTCTTTAAATATAATATAAACGTAAAGAGTGCGAATTCAAATATATAACTACATTGGTACAGAATTCGAAGCAAAGTATAATAAGTTTCTAAAAACCCAAAGAACAAAGAAAAAACCCAATTCAACTCGCACCCAAAAAATCGTACAGCATTCATCATTTTGGTCATCAGATTTTTTTGTAAAAAATGCGGATATGCAATGTATGCGCTGGTTTTTTAAGTATATAATGATGAAAAGAATACCAATGGTATACTATTGCATTGATTTCTCTGTGGCTCAAATTTATCCTCTATCCATTTACCCTCAATTTAAAAAGATCGTTTTCGTATTGGTATTTCTCTCTCAGTCTCTCTCTTTTTTTTTAAATACCCCTTTTCCTTTTGAGTAAAATTTCGATAGCATTTTTTCTCATGTTTTAAGGGCTTGATAAAAAGTAACTGATGAATTGCTTATTAAATGATGTCATCTGGAAATAAGAAATTGATTTTGACTTTTCACACACACACACACACACACACACACACACACACACACACACAAAACACCCCACACTTCTGCAACTGTTCTCACTAACCTGAAAATGCTTCCTATCCCCTTCCCCACTCCTTTTAAAAAAAAAAGCAAAAAACACACACAAAACTCCCCTGCATCTTCATTCCCCAAACAGCTCCATCCCTTTAAATAAAATGTTCTATATATCCTATGTACACATATACACACGCACAATCATTCTTCCCACCCCATTTTTCCCCATAACAATACAATCCCTCATGATCACTTTTTTTAAACACCTTCCCAACAATATTTCTCCACCTACGAATTGTGATGCAAATTATTTCTTTAAATAGTTTTCCCATCCCTTTATACACACAAAATTTACCTCCCCAACTTCCAGCAACCCACCTATCCCAAAACTTGACCCCCCCCCCCCCCCCCCCCCCCCCCTCTTGCTTTAAAGCTATAATTTCTAAACCCATGAATGGGGCTTGGGAGGCAAGAGTAGGCGTGGCTTATCCCAGTGAAAGAAAGGTTGCAGCCCCCTACTAGTGCTGTTTACACGACACAAACTGCGTCTCTGCTCCTTTATGTCAAAATTTTCTTTTTTTTAATATACCGAAAAGTTACATTTCTTTAATAATAAGAGAAAAGCAATGTTTGTGATTTTACTCTTGTGAGAAAAAAGCCTCTATTCGTTTTTCAGTCAGGCGTCTTGATAAAAGCAGATTTTACAATGTATTTCTTTTTCGACCGTCTATTCGCATAGCAGTTGAATTTTGCCACGACTTACCACTTTACAATGTTACTTTTTCAATGTTATTCGCATAACAGTAGAATTTTGCAGTTTCTATCTTTATATTTTTGTCGCTTTTTCCCAAAGCAAAAGATGTGTCCAACTATGCAAGCTTGCGCCATGTCTCTAACTGCCTTTGTGTCCACATGTGGGGCATGGTTAGTGTTAGTGTTAGAGTTAGGGTTATGGTTAGCTGATAAACAGTTATAACAGTGGGGATGAATGGTTGCTTTGTTGGTTACTCTGTTGAAATTCATGCGGACACAAGGGCTTATAGACACCAGGCGTGTAGCTTTATAGCAGACACAAATTAGCAGTCCTGCCAGTGCCAAATTCATTTTCTGGACTCCATGTTACAATGTTTCAGTTTCATTATTGGCGAAGACATTCTCGAGTCAGTGACAATTTCGAGTAAGTTTTGATATATTTACAAAGAAAAATGTTAATCCAAAGAAGCTGCGTTAGAGAAAAACAAAACCCACGTTTTCTCTCAGCCAGCCCAATATTTATACTCCCTGTGGGGATTTCTGGGGGCCCGTTACAAACCAAATTTTGTGCTAGGATTTCCCTCTGTTCTCTCTCTGTTTCTGCCTTGTACTTTTCTTCCTGTCACTCCTATTTTGCTGCCTTCTTTGTCTAATTCTCATGCCTTTTACCAGAAAAATTTAAAATAAGAGTTCTCTCCGTATTCAAGTCGGATGCGCTGGGGTCGACTTTTCAGGCGCTTAACGGCAGCGCAACGTTTCTTCGCTCATAAAATTATGACAAAAAACAGAAGGCTGTCTGAGCGTTCAAAAGAAAAATCCCACTGAGCTAAACATGTCGATCTCGCCCTTCTAACAACCGCTACCTTTAACTCTCCTATAAATTCAGGATCCAATCCCCCCCCCCAAAAAAAAAAAAAAACAACCAAAAAAACAAAAAAACAAAAACAACAACACAAACAAAACAAAAACAACCAAAACACAAAAAAAACTCTGAAAAACCTTTCTCCTCTAACATTGAACTCTCTCTCTCTCTCTCTCTCTCTCTCTCTCTCTCTTCTCTTCTCTTCTCTCTCTCTCTCTCTCTCTCTTCTCTTCACTCACTTACTTTAGTCACTCTTATTCCTTTTCTTTTTCAAAATAATGAGACTATCGTACCAGTTATTCCTTGAAATTGCAAAATATTTTATTGTGGCATCTTTTGATTTTGTTCTTCTGAGGAATTGCATTTTATTATCGTTAGTTATTAGTATGTCCCTTATTACCTTTATGTCTAGTTTGGTACCCGACATATATTTTAATTTTAGTATCTTTTTATCTTGATGTTTTCCCTGAAAAGGGCGGGGACTGGATGTAAAAAAGCACATGAGTGCTTATCTATTATCCTCGAATAAAAGAATTTTGCCTTGCCTTTTGCCTTGCCTCTCTCTCTCTCTCTCTCTCTCTCTCTCTTCTCTCTCTCTCTCTCTCTCTCTCTCTCTCTCTCTCTCTCTCTCTCTCTGCACAGCGCGGGAACTTGACGTTTAAAAAAAGTACACGAGTGCTTATTCCATT
>CM060319.1:73222128-73277128 GCA_030674155.1 Stramonita haemastoma
GGCAGAGAGACAGGCAGACAGACAGACAAACAGAGAGAGACACACACACACACACACACACACACACACACACACACACACACACAACACACACACACAGAACGAAAAAGAGCGAGAAAGGAAACGCAGGTAACTTGCCCCTAACCACGGACGGCTACACCACAATGTCAGTTGCTTAGATTTGATTTTCTTTTGATTGATTTATTCTTTTATATCGAGGATAATGGGATAAGCACTTTAGACGTGATAAGTGAGCATTAAAATACATTTCGTTATCTGTTCTCACTTGCATAAATGGCCTACTCTTCCGAAAGACAGAACAGGTTTTAACGTGTGTTCAAGATGTTTTGCATGCATAGTCTCATTGGAAGGATTTTCGAGGAGTGAAGTCAGTGCTGATGTTAATCCATGGAAAAAATCCACTTGGACGGGCGTCAAATGATGGCTGGAACTCGGGCTGTCAAATCGCGAGCGCAACGCTCTAACCACTAGGCTATCCCGCCTCAAGACCTCCTGAAGTCTCCTTTAAATGTCTTACCAGGGAATGGAGTTGCAACCAAAATTTACTTCATGAATCTCCCCCTTCTCTCTCGCCTCTCCTCTCTCCCGGTCTCCAGAAACGGAAAATTCAGCGCGGATTCGAAGCTACAGACTGTATCATGTCATAAGTTCGATGCTAACCACTTTGCTAATTTTGCCCCGTGGGTAACAAAATAATTGGGAAGAAATTCTTCACAAAAATAACCCCTTAAAGCTTATACCACAACTCGTTTTACATATTAAAAAAAAGTAGTTAAGTGTTTGTTTTAGGAGCTGATGTAGACCAGGACTTGTGCAAGAAAGGTGGTAGGGATGGTTAAGACGCTGCTTAACTTAACTTGGGGAAAGCGAGTGCTCTGACCACTGAGCTATCCCCCCCAAACTATAAGCTACAGTTATCAAAACAAAACAACAAACAACACAATATCATCAATACTTACATTTCTGTTTTCTTGCAGTCATAGTTGGTTTGGTTGGTTTCTTTGTCCGGAGTCTTCTCTGGCGACCGGTCAGGTTTCAAGCAGCTGTCACTGTTCACAACTGTGCACTCTCTCACACAGCAGCAAGGCGAATGGCGGGAAGCAGAGCGAAACACGAGTACCCGTTTAAAACTTCGGGGTGGAATGAATTGCACGTGCAATGTGACGTGTTGTGTGTTCCAAGGTTCTCCCTTTGTGCGCATGCCCACGCAAGGATGTTGACACAAGACGCTGATGTTTGTGTCCAGTTGTTTTTGTTAGTGTGTGTGCATTGTAAGTGTGTATGTAAGTGTGTATGTCCTCGAGTACACGTACAATGTTAGCGCGCGCGTGCGTATACACATTAAAAAAATCAGAGATGTCAAAGTGCGTTGAACAGTTCATAATATTTGCCACATGACATACAGTTTTGTTTGTTTCTTTAAAATAAAATTTCCATTAAGATAATGTTAACAAGAGTTCCCACTTTTCCTGTTTTTCTAGTTGTTGTTGTTGTTGTTTTCTTGTTCTTCTTCTTCTTCTTTTTTCTTCTTCTTCTTCTTCTTCTTCTTCTTCTTCTTCTTCTTCTTCTTCTTCTTCTTCTTCTTTCTTTCTTTCTTTCTTTCTTTCTTTCTTTCTCTTTCGTTATTTCTGTCTTTCTTTCTTTCTTTCTTTCTTTCCTTCCTTCTTCTTTCTGTTATTTCTGTCTTTCTTTCTTTCTTTCTTTCTCAAGGCATTCTATATATTTTTATAATTTCTTTCTTTCGGTTCATTTCTGTCTTCAACTCTTTATCTTCTTTTGTCTTGTTCGGCTTTCATCCGTCTTTCTATTACCTTCGTATTTCTGTCTTTCTTTCTTTCTTTCGTTATTTCTGTCTTTCTTTCTTTCTTTCGTTATTTCTGTCTGTCTTTCTTTCTTTCTTTCTTTCTTTCTTTCCTTCTTCCTTTCTGTCTGACTTTTGTCTGTCTTGTCTTTCTTTCTTTCTTTCTTTCTTTCTTTCTTTCTTCTTTCTTCTTTCTTTCTTTCTTTCTTTCTTTCTTTCTCAAAGGCATCATGATATATTTATTGATAAATTCAGAATCTTTGGAAGGAGAAGAAAAACCCCTTCAAACAGCAAGATTCATAGCCTGTCTCGTGGACTTCAAAACTGCATTTGATGCTAGCTGCTTTTTGTCCTGTCTAAGCGTCTGACAACGTGTGAAAGAACATCACAGCATCTGTATCAAAGTAAAGGACACATCAGTGACAAATACAAACAAGTAGAAAAACTGTTTTTTTAAATACACAAAACCAAACAAACCAAACTAACCAAGGGTAAACCAAAACCAAACCAAGCAAGAAATCCTTTCTTCATTGGGTGTGCAGGAAAGATGCGCAATCTATCAACAGTGACACTGATAATTTGTCAACAGTGACGATAGCATGACGTACTGTTGTCCACAGTGACACACTGATACTGTCAACAGTGACACACTGATACTGTCAACAGTGACACACTGATACTGTCAACAATGACACTAACATTATCAACAATAACATTGATATTGTGAACAGTGACATCAAACACAATTAAATTTCCCTACAATCATGCATACTCTCTGTAACCCCTCTCCCATGCCCCCCACCCCCACCCCCACATGCCATGCCCCCCTCAGCTTTAAACCCTCTCTCAGCCAGGCATGGGGGCCTAAGAGCACTGATCCAGCAGACGACAGCAGCCTGAAGACACAAGTCCCACAGAGACACCAGGAAGAGGTGCTCATGAATACAAAAGAACTGCATGCAGGGAAAGAAGGGTGGTGGTGGTGGTGGGTAGAGTTGGGGGAGTGGAGGGGGGTTGAGGGATCTTGGAAAGTGGGGGTGGGAGGTGGGGGTAGGGGTCAGAGTCGCCATTAATCTTGTCTTCTGCTACAAGAGGGCGCCACAAGGGTTGCAGCCAGCTCCGCCATGTCACAGCACTCTCTCTGCATCTTTACCTCATTCCTTGCTCACATGCAGATTTTTTTTTTTTTTTACCTCGTTCCTTGATGCACGGCACGCCACCAGGTTCCCACGTGACTCGCATGGTCATCAGGCGATGTGATGTGCTGCTAATGGGAAAGTGGTCTCCCTTTTGGGTTTACACCCCCCATCCATGGAAGAAATTAGAGGAAAAGTCCGCTGAAAGTAAATCATGGTTTCTTTTAGGGTTTTAGAATTACTTAGAAATTGAGGTGGCAGGATGGATTTAGGCGTTCCCTGCCTAGATATGTAAACTGTAAGGTTCTAGGTTCAATTCCAAGCTATGCCTTTTCTTTCCAGTTTGACATGGAAATGAAACTGAATTTGTCTTTTTCTTTCCAATTCTTCTTCTTTTTTTCTCTTTTCATTACACCTTTTTCTTCTTCGCAATTTATCATCATCATCATCAAGCAGCAGCAGCAGCAGCAGCAGGTGTCGTCATCATCATTATGATCATCATATATATTCAGTTCTTCCTCGTCTTAGATTAGATATTTCTTTCTGTTTGTCTCCAGCCTTTTCTATAATGTGTGAACTTGAACATTGTGGAAGATGCAGCTCTGACACTCAGATGCCTGGTCACATAATCACAGATGATTTCTCTTCATGCCAATGTCAGAGCTTTAATGTCAATGTAGCTTTTGTCCAGCAAAACTTTGATGTGTGAGTCAGTCCAGAGAAGTTTTGGACAATAAATCACCTCTCCCCGGCGCTTGGAAATCTACACTGTCCAGTGACCAGTCTAAAAGTTTTATATTTCCCTCGTCACTGCCTGACTAGCCCTTTAAAATAAATCCTATACATGGAATTCCACTTTACAGCTTAGTCTTTAGTGATGACTATGACTCTCTGTCTAGGAGGCTCCACTTGCACAGTCGTTATGGCTGCAGCCCTGGGAGCTAGTTGGCCTTTGGAGAACATCTCCAACGCTGACTGTCCTTATGCCCTCTTGGCCAAGAGAGTTGAGGGTGTGCTGTGGGCAAAGCATCTCCACTATAATCAAATTTCTGTCTAATTTTCGAAACAGCAGCTGCCTCCTCTGCTGTTTTGGAAGTCATCGTGGAACACAACGGACAAATAGAAACCTAGATTTATCCTGGGGGGTTAAATTAAGAAAGGGAGGAACCACTTTTCTAACCACCAGTCCCTTGTTCTAATCCAGTTATCATTCCCTCGTTCCTTCCTCCCCCTCTCCCTCCCCCCCCCCCCTTTCTCCAAGGGGGAGTTAATCCGCAAAACATTGTATTCATGAGGTTGATGAGGTTGTCTCCAAGAAAACATTCATCAGATGAGGGTGAGAATGAAAGCAGCTAATATATTGACCCTGTCTGAAAGGACATGATGCATTTTTGATCTGGATGCAAAGATGGGGCGAAGGGTAACGAAGTTCTGCGATGATTTGTTTTTTCACGTCATCTTTTCATGAATGGAATCAGATGATTTATCGGGAAGTTAGGCCTGTGTATTGAACAGGGCGTCTTGGTGTGCAGTTCCATTCTTGAGTTTAACTATTGCCACTTTTAGACAATTTTATTCTTTCATCCACCCATTCATTCATTCACTCAAGACGGAAGTTTGCAGTTTCCTTCCTTCCTTCCTTCCTCCTCCATTCCTTCAAGGAGGAAGTTTGCAAATTCATTCATTCATTCAAGAAGGACGGTTAAGGCAAGACAGTTAAGACCTCAACCTGCCTAACAAGTAAACCGTAAAGTTCTGAGTTCGATTCCCCGGTTCCGTTTATTCAAGAAGGAAGGTGACACTGGGTGAACTGGGGGACTGTACTGAAGCCAAGGTGCGCAAACAGTCACCCCTCCAAAAGGTAACATTTTAGCTTCAAAACAAGAGCAAATCGCTGTGTATCTAACCGTGTATATTGCACAAGGCTAGAGCTCTGAGGCCACCAACGGTAAGGTTTTACGCATGCCACCGTCTTTTTCCCATCATTAAGGTAGCCACATTACGAATTCGGGGATATAGTTGGGACTTAAACCTACCAATTCTGCTAGGGCAGTCTAGAAATATCCCCCTGCTCTTTCCGATTTTCAACCGTCACGGATTCTTGTGGCCTGTGCACAAGTTGGTAACTACACAAGTACTACTGTCTTTAGAGTCTTCTTCGGAAATATTCAGTCTTATTTTCCCATCCGCCAAACTGGGAAGAAAAAGGGCAACGCAGACCCAGACCCTCAGGTTTACCTGTCAGGCAGGTGAAGGTCTTCTATTCCTCCTGCCACCTTCTATCGTTCTGATCTGCTGTATATACCATATTTTCTGTCCTAAAATAGCAAAGCTGCTAAAAACAGTCCTAAGTAATGACTGGTTGGCAAGGGTGTGTTATTGATACTGACCATAGAGTCTTCACAGCAAAGTAGCCCATTTTCAGCATTTTTTCTTATAAAACATATGTATTTTTTGTTTTTGTTCCTCGGCTAGAGCACCGAGGTTCAGCAACTGTGCGATCCTTACGTATGCGACCCCCCCCCCCCCCCCCCCCGCCCCACTTTTAAGGGAGCTGCATTTCAACTTCGGTGATGCAGTTGGGAATCGAATTGTTCTGCTGCTATGTCAGTCCATCATATATTGTTTAATTGCCCAGTGCTCATTGCCACGTATAAAAATAAAAGGATAGATCTAAGAAAACATATGGAAATATCCAAAGTGTTCTGTATGATTCAAGTCGCACGTCCTAATATCAGTTGCAGAAAGCATTTGCCAGTCACAAGTAGGTCAGTTACTGTAAATGAAATTTTATAGACTGTCACCATCCATTACATTCTTTATCCTTTCACTATTTCCCCTCATCCTCTTTTTCTATACATTGTTAGCGTGAATGTATCATTGTCTAAATCACATTGTAGTGAATGGACATTAAACCAATGGGATGAAGAAGAAAATGCGGCTGCCTTTAGGGGGTGGGGGTGGGGGTAGTGGTCGCATATGTATACGTCAAATCTCCCCATTGGTGAACCTCAGACCTCTAACCTTAAAACAAAAGAAACACAAACAACCCTGCTGTATATAATTTCTTTTCCTACAATAACAAAAGCTGACTAAACACAGCCTAGATAGACTTAGGCGTGGTTGGCAAGGGCGTGGTGTCGATACTGATCACACGAGGTGGTCACAACACTCGCTCTCCACCACAGCAAAAAGCAGAGGGCGATTTTCAGATTATCCCTGGCCCTGTGCACTAATCCTCTGGCCAGGTCAGCCTAGGAAGCAGATAGCCCTCATGTCCAGTCAGGCAGCCATTGCTGGCGCCCTATCGGGTCATCAGTCTAATATCCCAGCCTATCATCATCTCTCTACACTGACCGTTTGACCCTCCTGGGGGGGGGGGGGTATAATTGTCAGTAAGCCTAGTGGTCCTCACTATCTATATCTGTAATCTGGTCATGGCTTCATTTTCGTGGCTTCCTGTATCGGTGACGTCATTATTCTTATGGTGGAGGTGGTGGTGAGGGGTTGGGGGGCGGGGGGAGGGTGAAGGAGGGGGGAAGGTTATTTTTGTTTGTTTATTAAAAATGAATTTTACTTTTTTTGTTTCTGTTAGAGGAAATGTAATGATTGTTCGTTATTGGTTGTGTGTACAAGTCTTTCTTCTTGTTCTTTTTCTTCTTCTTCTTTTCTTCTTCTTCTTCTTCTTCTTCTTCTTCTTCCTTCTTCTTCTTCTTCTTCTTCTTCTTCTTCTTCTTCTTCTTCGTCGTCGTCGTCGTCGTCGTCGTCAAACGCTCAGACATCAACTCACAAGGAACTCACTCAGGAAGAACCATTTGAGATGAATACCACCAAGCCAGAATTCACAATTCACAATGGTTCATCCCCATTGACTCTTTGGGGCTATAGAAAAACAAAATATATACATATCAATAACTGAATGAAAGGTATAAAGAGGAAGAGCAAAGGGAGCACAAAAGACAATAGCAATAATAATAATGAAATAAATATGGTTATACAATGCTCAGGGTTGATATACCCTGGATGGATGGCAACAATTATTCAGGCACTTTTAGAAAGTATATACGTATAAAGAAGGTTACGAACAAAGGTGTCCCATAACCTATGTTGTCGTTGGGAAGCTTCTCCTGGGGCCAGCATATTGAAGACGGCGCCCATCTCCTCTCCCTCGATGCTTTACTTCACCTGACCCTAAAGAGGGTAGGTACCCATTGACAGCTGGGTGAACTGGGGGACTGTACTGAAGCTAACGATCACCCATCCACTTGGTAACCACGCTCAATGCTGCTTAACCTTAGCTTGGAGATAGTGAGTGCTCTGACCACTGAGCTATCCCATCCCTACTATCAGAAATGGTTATATGATACATTATCAGGGCTGATACACCCTGGATGGATGGCAAATTATTTATGTACTTTTAGAAAGTATCAATCTAAACGTATAATCATGAGGTAATAAAGGTTAGGGACAACAACAAATGTTCTATGTAATAAGAAACATGAGCCAATTTGTCATCAACATTATGGACCATGCTATAAGAAAGAAATATCAAGAATGATACAATCATTTAAGAACATGAATGTAAAAGAGCAATAATGAACCCCCCCCCCCCCTCTCTCTCTCTCTCTCTCTCTCTCTCTCTCTCTCTCTCTCTCTCTTCTCTCTCTCTCTCTTCCTCTCTCTCAGTAAGCACTGTAAACCAAGACCAAGGAAGGGCAGAAATCACCCTTCAAGTATAAGAAGTATAGAAACTACTATACACGTCCCCCCAAGGGAAACAACTACTCTATAATCTCCCCTGTTGACAGACTGATCACTCATACACAAGCCTCCGTCACAATTTAATCTCACCATCAACCACAACAGACAGACGGACAGACGGACGACGGATAGGATAGGCACACGATCCTCCACGGTTAAGGGATGACATCATACCCACTCATTGAAGCTCGCTTCGCTGTCGCCAACCCAAGGACCATAAGTTGCGTCATGCGTAGACTTTACGTCACAGGCAGACTTGACGTCACAGCTAAACACCACTTACGACGACGAGACGTGACCTGACTGCCATGGCGAGCAAGGAACTTGATTTTATAGGATAATAAAAAGGAAAAAGTGAGATAATGAAGGATAACGGTGAGCGTAACCTCCATGGGGGTTTTCAATAAAAAAAAAACAACACAACTTAATGCTGGTGATGTATGTACCTCTGTCGTGTGTTTCCTCTCTCTCTCTCTCTCTCTCTCTCTCTCTCTCTCTCTCTCTCTCTCTCTCTCTCTCTCTCTCTCTCTCTCTCTCTCTCTCTTGGGGGGGACGGATAGCCTAGTGGTCAGAACATTGCGCTGGTAATTTGACGACCCGGGTTCGAGTCCGGTCGAGGAAATTTTTCTCCTGGAGTTAACATCAGTGCCGACTCCACTCTCCCACAAGTCCTTCGGATGAGACTTTAAACCGAGGCCCCGTGTGCGAACGCACGCAGAACATCTTGCGTACACGTTAAATCCTGTTCCGCTTTTCGTATGAGTAGGCCATCGTGTGCCGGTGGGAACAGATGACAATAATTACAAAAACTGCATACACACGGGGACCGGATGAAAAAAAGCATATGATTGCTTATTCTGTTATCCTCGATATAAAAGAATAATAAATCTCTCTCTCTCTCTCTCTCTCTCTCTCTCTCTCTCTCTCTCTCTCTCTCTCTCTCTCTCTCTCTCTCTCTCTCTCTCTCTCTCTCTCTCATCTCTTCTATTGTTCTTCTGGCCATACATTTTCTATTTTATTTTGTTTGTTCTGTTATGTTCTTTTTCTTCTTATGTTTTGTTGTTATGTTTTAAATTAATAGTCCAAATCGGTGCAAGCGCCTAATGAACAAAAAGTATGTGAATACTTATCTGTAACCATTGAATAATAAAGATTACTCAGTCATTTATTCTCTCTTCTCACAGAGAGAGAGAGAGAGAGAGAGAGAGAGAGAGAGAGAGAGAGAGAGAGAGAGAGAGAGAGAGAGAGAGAGAGAGGAGGCAGGGGTTCGTTCACTTATCTAACAAGTAAACCGTGAGGTTCTGGGTTCGATTCCAAGCCTTGCCCTTTGTTCCCAGCTTGACAGGAGAGAAAATCGAACTGAATGTCAAGATTTTCGGAGGTACACCCTAAACCAGTGGGACACCGTGTGCTTACGGACTTGTGCGCGTGGAAAGAACCCACGACAGTTGAAAGCGCAGTGGTTAGAGCGTTCTGCTCGTGATCTGACGGCCCGGTTCCAGTCACTTCCTAGGCACCCGTTCGAGGGGACCCCCCCCCCCCCCCCCCCCACCCCCCCCCCCCCCCCCCCCCCCCCCCACGGTATACCTCCCTTCCCCCCCCCCTCCCCGTCTCCTAGAGTTGATATCAGTACCGACTCTACTCCCGGAAAAGTCCTTTGGATGGCGCTATAGACCGAGGTCCCAACTGTGAATGTACACATACAGTACATCTTGTGCACATGCTAAAACCCCCTTTTCTTTCCGGAAGAGTAGACCAATGCATGCCGGCAGGAACAAATGACAAAATTTACAAAGCGCATTCGCACGAGTGTCATTTTTTGACATCAGTCAGGCCCAGCGCCAAGTCAGGCCCAGCGCATTGGACTTTGGTATGGAAGAGAATTGTTATCTTTAAAGTCTTTCTGTGGAAAAAAGGCAGGAGAATGGACCAAGAAGGCCGTGCGACAGGAAGGAAAGGAACAAGGCAGAAACAAAGAGAGGGACAGAAAAGAGGGGACTCCTAGCACAGAATTTCCAGAGGGTGGGAATGCTATTTACACTGACAGGTTCCTGGCATCCTTACGGGGGAATATGTTAACAGATCTCCATCCTTGAAAACAGCAAAGAAAAACCTACGATTAATCAATTCAAACACAGGGAGAATTAATTTAAAAAATAGAAAAAAAGTTTAATGGGTTTGCAACACGCAGAAACGATTAAAGGGAAGCAATCGCTAAATTCAATTTTGATTTGAGTACCCGTTGCTTCCCTTCAACCAATAATTTCTTCTACACTTTTACCCCGACCTTCACCTATCCCGTAGTCTAATAACCAGTGGGGGCACCACTGAATATTTTACGACCAGCTGCCTCCACTCCCCGCGGTCATCTGCTTTCCGTAGCAGGTCGTTTCACTCAAGGCCAGTCCACTCTCTGATGATGTCTTCCCATCGTTTTCTCTGTCTGCCTCTTCGTCTCCCTCCTTGTACTGTTCCCTGTAGGACAGTCTTGGCCAGTCCAGATGATCGTGTAACGTACCCGTATCACTTAAGCTTGTGTTTTTTCACTGAAGTCAGGAAGTCTTTATATGGCCATAACTATTCAGTTATAAAGCGGGGTTTGAGCAATCCCCAATTTTGGATCATTGTTCCAAAAACTGTAGGTCCTGTTTTTGTTGGAACGCCTCTTCTGCAATACAACAAAAACAAAACAAAACAAAAAAACACATTTAAAAATCAACACCCTTTACCCTTAAAAATGATCTAAGGGAAAGCCATTTCAATCAATTCAAAACATCGTTGTCTTCGTGTTCTTCCTTGTACTGTTCTCTGTATGACAGTCTTGGCCACGTACTCAAAACAACAACAGTGACAGCAACACCCTTTCACCCTTCTCAAACAAAAGAAAACAAAACGCATAACAAAAAATTTCCTCCCTTAAAAAAAAAAAAGAATTAAAAGCCAATTTAACCAATTCAAAACATAGGGAAAATAAAACAAGTTTAATGCGCTGGCAATGTAGTGAAGATTAAAGGGAAACAATCAGAAAATCTATTTGTATTTTGAGTGCTAGTTGTTTCCCTTAGACCAATAATGTCTTTTCCTGCACACACAGACCCGGCACAGATTTACTGTGTAAATGCCCTTTTTTTTATAATTTGAAATGTCTTAGCCAGAGGCTTGTCAGAATTAATTGTATCCCCACCTTCTGGATTTTCTGTGCTTGGAATTTCCTCTTTTCAATCCCTCTCTTTGTTTCTGCCTTGTTCCTGTTCTTCCTGTCATCTTCTTGTCTCTCTTCTCCTTCTTGGTCCATTCTTCTATTTATTTTTTCCAGTACCTTTCACAGATAATAATTCTCTCAACGCCGAAGTTGAATGGGCTGGACCTGACTTGTGCAATGCATTTTCGCTCATATAACAGAAAACAATAGTGCTGTCTGAACGTCCCGAAGAAGAACTAATGTCTATATGGGCTATTAGGTGCAACATTTCTGTATCTTACAAGTTTGTGCACACACAGCTGGGGACAACTCTCTTGTTGCCGTGGGTTCTTTAACTGTCCTAAATGAGAATTGCAAACAAGACCTCGGTTTATTTGGCTCATCCGAAAGACTGGCACCCAGACCATCCATCACAATCTAGTGAATGGGGAAAAGTTTTTGGCACAACAGGGGGTTGAACCACCACACTTGAAACCTGGACTTTTTGCTTTTTAGGCAGGTGCATTGCTTGTGTATGCAATAACAAGAGATTGGATGTGTTTGCTTGCGTGTGTGTCTGACAGCATTTACTTATTTATTTATTCTTTTATATCGAGGATCATGGAATAAGCACTCATCTGCTTTTTTACATCCTGTCCCCGTGTGAATGAAATTTTGTAAATTTGTCAGCTGTTCCCACCAGCCCACAATGGCCTACTCTTTCAAAAAGTGGAAGGGGTTTTAACATGGACAAAAGATGTTCTGCGTGTGTTGACACATGGGACCTTGTTTATAGACTCATCTGAAGGACTTTAAGGGAGAGTGTAGTCGGCACTGATGTTAACTCCAGAAAAAAAAAACCTCTTGAATGAGATTCAAACCGGGTCAGCAGATCACAAGTGCATCACTCTTACCACCAGGCTGTCCCAGAGAGAAAAGAGAGAGAGAGAGAGAGAGAGAGAGAGAGAGAGAGAGAGAGAGAGAGAGAGAGAGAGAGAGAGAGAGAGACAGACAGACAGACAGACAGACAGACAGACAGACAGAGACAGAGAGAGACAGAGACAGAGACAGAGACAGACAGAGAGAGACAGAGACAGAGACAGACAGACAGACAGAGACAGACAGACAGAGACAGAGAGACAGAGAGAGGCAGAGAGAGGAACACACACACACACACACACACACACACACACACACACACACACACACACACACACACACACACACACACACAGAAGACACACTCTTGGTTTAATCTTTAATCACACAGAATTTTCTAGCAATGAGGAATAGTGCATGAAGAAAATTCGCATTTTATCAGAAAAAAGTTGAAATCGCAACAGAAATCACTGGCCAAGTACACACACACACACACACACACACGCACACGCACGCACGCACGCGCGCGCGCGCACACACACAACACACACACACACACGCACACGCGCGCGCGCGCGCGCACGCACGCACGCACGCACACACACACACACACACACACACACACACACACACACACACACACACACACACACACACACACACACACACATCTAACCATTCAGAAAAAAAACACAGCTCATTCAATATTTTTAGCGACATGTTCACTATTGAGATTTTTTTTCATCTGCGACCATTTCTTTTTTCCAGCATGAAGGTAGCCACATTCTGACTTCTGAGATGCACACACATCAAACCCCATCCACTCTCTGTAGGGGTGGACACTGGCAGGAGGTGTGGAGGACACAAGAGCACCACAGCCTGTGACTAGGGTTCATCTTGCCCATGACATAAAAAGTAAAAAAGGTAAAGGTGTCCCATAACCTAGGTGGTAGAGGTGTCAGAGACCTCAGCTTCTCTATGGTCCAAAATATGAGGGCAGCACCCATCTCCTCTCCCTCGCTGCTTTACCTTCCCTGACCCTAAAGAGGGCAGGTACTCACTGACAGCTGGGTGAACTGCACTGAAGCCAAGGTGCGCAAAGGGTCACCCATCCAACTGGTAAGCACGCTAAATGCTGCTTGACATTGGCTGGGGGAAAGCGAGGGCTCTGACCACTGAGCTACCCCGCCGCCCATAGCATACAGTTCACAAAGTCAATGCAGTGTCCTAACAAACTTCCCAAAAAGTTAATGAAGAAGTTAAGTCAGAAAAAGGACCCACATATGAAAACTCTGCCCCCCAAAAAAACAAAAACGAAAAACAGCCTAACCCCCCCCCCCCCCCCAACTCTCAAAACACAAAATCCCCATTTTTATAGGGAGGGGGTGGGGGGGGGGAGGTTAATGTGCAAAGAAGATAGATTTTTTAAACACACAAAAAATTATCTAGATAAAAAGGAGGAAACAAATTGTGGTAATCCTAGTCACATCTTTTCCTTTGATTAAGAAAGTTGTCCAAATTTCAAGAAGAAAATAACTGGCACTTTATACATGCTCTATGTTTGTACCAACTTCATTTGAAAATCATTTCAGATGTAGAAAAATGGGCTAACAATAATTCCAAATCTACTACATTATTGAACATTATGAAGAAAATACAAATAAAGAAAACCCACATCCACCACTCCAAAAAGATTTTTTCTATTCCTTTTTTTTCATTTTTATAATTTTATACCTCTGAATCAAACTTTATGAAAATGCTTTTGCAATGCAGTCAACTGCTAATAGACTTTTGAACTTTGAAAAAAAAAAAGAGAGAAAAAAAGAGAAAAACCTCACACACACACACACACACACACACACACACACACACACACACACACACACACACACACACACACACCACGGCAATATCAGTTTTCAGGTTAGTTTTTTAAAACAAAATTTCAATCCCTTCGATTGGAAAGACAAATGACCGTGAGCAACTAAAAGCATTCAAGATACAAAAGAAATTACAGATTAAACAAAAATTCACATTTTTATTATTTAAGAAATAAAGGGTTTGACAAACCTTGTAAGTCATGAGATTATGAAAAGAAGATACAGAAAACTATACAGTGATAGAAACGTCAATTCATAACATTACACACTAAACACAGCAAAACAGACACAATATAAATCCTTTGCTTTTAGTACAGGCATCAATATAATCAACATTTTAGACTAAATATCTCTGGTTGTCTATTTATTCATACAGAATTCATACACACATTATACTCTCAATGCAGATATCACTTTTGCTTCCTGGGGAAAAAAAACTTTTGGAAAATCAAGCAAATTTCAGAACTGTTCTACAAGTGGCTACAGCAATCATTTTGACAACTTGGAGTGAGATATTGGTGAGTTATCATCTCCATGGAATGTGAGAGAGAGAGAGAGAGAGAGAGAGAGAGAGAGAGAGAGAGAGAGAGAGAGAGAGAGAGACAGAGACAGAGACAGAGACAGAGAGACAGAGAGAGACAGAGAGAGACAGAGAGAGAGAGAGAGAGAGAGAGAGACAGAGACAGAGACAGAGAGAGACAGAGAGAGAGAGAGAGAGACAGAGAGAGAATATGTGGTGTGTGTGTGTGTGTGTGTGTGTGTGTGTGTGTGTGTGTGTGTGTGTGTGTGTGTTTATTTTTTTTATTTATTTAATCTTTTATATCGAGGATAACAGAATAAGCAATCATGTGCTTTTTTTCATCCGGTCCCCATGTGTATGCAGTTTTTGTAAATATTGTCATATGTTCCCACCAGCACACGATGGCCTACTCTTACAAAAAGCGGAACAGGATTTAACGTGTGCGCAAGATGTTCTGCGTGCGTTCGCACACGGGGGCCTCGGTTTAAAGTCTCATCCAAAGGACTTTTGGGGAGAGTAGAGTCAGCACTGATGTTAACTCCAGGAGAAAAATCTCCTCGACGGGACTCGAACCCAGGTCGTCAAATTGCCAGCGCAATGTTCTGACCACTAGGCTATCGTGTGGTGTGTGTGTGTGTGTGTGTGTGTGTGTTGTGTGTGTGTGTGTGTGTGTGTGTGATGCATGTGTTGCATGAGTGCAAGCAATTGAGGCAAGTGTCATGTGTCATGTCACAATATGTATGTAACAAACTCAGAGCGATCTAAGACACAGCACAGCAAGCTTTATACATTCCACAACACAGTCATGATCAATCTATAAGACACACACATACTCACAGTAAAATATCCACACAACCTCACATACGTCAAAAACATCACACACATACCTACACAGTCAAAAATATCACACACATACCTCACGTCAATATACATCACACGCATACCTCAATCATCAATAACATCACACACATACCTCAACAGTCAAAAATATCACCACACATACCTCACACAGTCAAAAATATCACACACATACCTCACATTACCATGAACATGTGTCCCACTATCAAAAATACCACAAACATACACACATCATACTATCAAAAAATATCACACACATACCTCACACAGTCAAAAACATCACAAACACACACACACACACACCTCATACTATCAAAAAATATCACAAACATACCTCATACTATCAAAAACCACCATGCACATATTCCACATGGAACAAGCCATCCTTTTCTCTCTCACTCCTTTCCAGACAGTCTGTCAGTACAGTTACAGGGGCTGACACAATTCCCTGCAGTAAGGAGTCATGGATTCTGACCCTTGCTAGATAGGATAGGGGATTTCTACTTGGAAGACCTAGTACAGCTGCTGTAGAGCTGTCCTGTCAGTTTCCTTTCTTCTCTGTTGTCTGTACAGTTAGAGGCATTACCACAGAGTGAGTGTACAAACAATGTCTTGAAGGAGGAAAGGTCTGAAGAATGGGTCTTCCCTCTAAGCTGATTTTTGGGTGGTCTTTTTTTTGGTCACTGTTATCTTTCAGGCTTGAAATGTTGTGTGTGTGTGTGTGTGTGTGTGTGTGTGTGTGTGTGTGCTGCGTGCGTGCGTGCGTGCGTGCTGTGTGTGTGAGTGTGTGTGTGCGTGCATGCGTGTGGGTGTGTTGTTGTGTGCCCTACAAAACTGGTAAACCGAATAATCCAGAAAAAAAAGAAAACCAAAAATCCTAAAGCTTCCTCCCCTACTCAATGGACACAACTTCTACATACCCCAAGGCTCTCCCTTACTAACCACACTTTGGTTGGGGGGGTGGGGGGGGGGGGGAGTTACCATCCTGTTTTCAAAACTCTAAGGCCACTGCTCTGTAAGCGCCACTTCATTAAAAAAAAGAAAATGTATATGGCCACAGCTTTTGTGTGAACACTGAAGCAACTGGTTAGACTGTCAAACGCCTTCTGCTACCCTCCCCCCCATTTTGCTTGACCAACTTAATGGATGGAAAAAAAACAACCCAAACAACAAAACAAACTCAACAAAAAAAACTATTCCAAGGGTCAGGCAATCACTCCTTCCATATAAGTAATGTTCACAGCAAAAATATGCATGAAATGTTTGGGGATATGCTAAAAAAAAAAACCACCCAACCCTAAACCCCCAAACAAACAATAAAGCAAAACAAACTTAACAACAAAAAAAACCTCCCACACTATTCCAAAGTTCAAGCAATTAATCCTTTCACATAATTTATATAATCATAGCAGAAGTTCTGCATGAGCTGTTTGAAGATATAACATGTCTACTAAAACTAGTAAAAGACAAACCAGATCTACCTTAAAAATGCTGACCCTTACATCAGACACGACTGAGATTCTGGTCAGTTGGTCAGTCTAGTCCAGTGACCAGATTCTTTGATATCTAAGGTTAAGGTTAAAAAAAACCAACAACTCAACCTACACAGCTGCAACAGTTGCAGCGTTCACCCTTCCATGTGAACGAAAAAGAAACGCGATAACACCAAGTCAGTGAGTGAGATTCCACTAAGATCTGTTTATTTACTTTATGCATGTCATTTATCTTTAATGTCTTCTTTTATTTTGAGGAAAATGAAATAGGCACTCGTGTGCTTTTATACATCCAGTACATGTGTCAGTGTGTGTATGTGGTTTTGTAAATTTTGTTATCTGTTCCCACCGGCCCAATGGCCTCCTCTTTCAAAAAGCAGCAGGTTTTAACATGTGTGCAGGTCTTAACGAGTCATGGTGTGCACAAGATGTTCTTTATGCGTTCGCACTGAGGGCCTAGGTTTATAGTCTCATCCAAAGGAGCGTGTGTGGGGTGTGTGTGTGTGTGTGTGTGTGTGTGTGTGTGTGTGTGTGTGTGTGTGTGTGTGTGTGTGTGCTGGTGTGTGTGGTGCTATGCATACGTTCATGTGTGCGTGCGTGTGTGTGTGCGTGCGTGCATGCATGCATGTACGAGTGAGGCCTGAAAGTTTCAGTATGATCTGTAAGAATACCTGAGGTGGTACATAATTCCCAGTAATCCACACTACTCCTTAAAATCCTACAGAAATAAAGCAAAACAGTGGACACGGCTTCTCATTTCAGTCTCTTTAGTTCCCCAGTCAAAGTTCATGACCCGCAGCTGGCAGGGCGTTGATATAAATAAACGGGGAAAAAGGAAAGGCTGCACTAGGGGCTTGCGCTATAGCCGTGTTCAGCTGTAGATTACCATGGTTTCTTTCACACATCGTTTTGTACAGTGAATCGTCCAAAAAGAGACAAACAAAGCATTCTTTATAATCAGCTTGAAACAAGCTTTCTTTTGACACCAAACTCCATATACTTTCTTTCACACTGGTTGACGTGAGAGCAGTCAAAACATAGATGAAGATGAACAGGAGAGCAACAGGCAGACACACAATCACAAAAATCAGTCATTTTTAACTCTCTCTCTAAAAAAACACATATTTATAATATACAAACAAAAAATGTAGAGAAGAAATTGAACATGTCTGCATGCAGACTAACTAGGTTTTTTTTTGATAGTTTTATTTCTGTGGGCACAGCGAAGCCATAGATGAACACACCGTAGTAGGCTACCACCTGCAGCGGCGCGTGAAGCAGCGCGATACAGAGCGTGGGGTGAGAGTCTGGCAGTCATTAGTGTCGGCTAGGTATCTCACTTCACTCTAAACACTAGGCCTACTGCATAGTCATGGCGATTCAGCACGTACACAGTCCACTGTTTAATCAGATTTTAGTGGTTTCCTGCTACAGCTGAAGGTTTATTTACTAACTAAATCCAGTACAGCTTATAACCCCGAGCACACAGTAGAAAACAAATGTCTTCTCAGTGGCATCAGGCAGAAATAGCTCACAAATGACTGGGGTTTTTAAAAAATATATTTCATTGATGTTTCTGAAACTATACAAAAAAATCTTCTGATCATGTTGAAAAAATGTTGTGATCAAAAGCGTGACTATTTTAGTGTTGTGAAAAAAGAACAAACCACACAGAAACCTACACTTTGACATCAAAGTAAAACGAGAAAGAGAGAAACACACACACACACACACACACACACACACACACACACACACACACACACACACACACACACAAATACACACACATACATACACAGAGGAACAGTCTCTCTCTCTCTCCCTCTCTCTATTGCTGCAGAAACACACACACACGCACACGCACACACACACACACACACACACTCTCTCTCTCTATCTCTCTCTCTCTCTTTTTCTCTCTCTCTCTCTCCCTCTCTCTATTGCTACAGAAACACACACACACACACACACACACACACACACACACACACACACACACACACACACACACAGGAACAGTCTCTCTCTCTCTCTCTCTCTCTCTCTCTCTCTCTCTCTCTCTCTCTCTCTCTCTCTCTCTCTCTGTGTATTGCCGCAGAAATATACATGCGCGTGCGCGCGCGACACACACACACACACACACACACACACACACACACACACACACACACACACACACACACACACACACTCACTCACTCACTCACTCACACACACATGCCCGCGCACAAACATGCGTGCACATGCATGCACACACACACTGATATGCGTATGCACGCAAGCACTCACACATGCATGCGCGCATGCACACACACCAACACACACACACACACCAACACACACACACACACACACACACACACACACACACACACACACACACACACACACACACACACAGACACACACGTGACAAAATGGCGGAGACACTCAGCAGCTAGTTTCTCCCAGCAGAAAAAAGTTGGCGCATGTCTGTGTCAAATATGAAAAGACACAGTATGATTACGCGGGCTTCTGCCATTCCCATCAGAGCGACCTCGCAGAATGCCTTAACAACTGGCGGTTCGCTACAATCAAGAAATTCCAAAACAAAAAATCGGACTGAGGCACCGGCAAGTCAACCCTTGGAAACAACTGTCCCTGAAGTCTGCCCAGCAAGTCTGACAGCCTACAACTCCAGTCAGACTGCAGAGAGGTCCGACAGTTCCATTGCTTACCTCTCACAAATGATAGTGACACTGTGTGAACGCGTCTCGTCACTAGAAAAAACGCTGAACCACCGAGAAGAAGAAAATCTGAAGACCAGACTTGACAGCGTTCCCATGGTGACCATAGGGACGCAAACCGACAGCGAAACACCAAGCCGTACTTACGCTGAGGTTGCTGGCTCCCTTCCACGAACAGGAACAGGACAGGCGGAGGCCACTAGGCCAAAGGCATCCAACACGCTGAGTCCCCGACGATCTAGGCCTACAGTACTACAGAAAGGCAAGTCCACCCCCAGCGTAAGTACGTCTTTTGGTTCTGACATCATCACTAATAATGACGTCAAAAAGAAAAGAACTACAACTCACCCCAAGCAGAACAAAGAACACTTTCCGCAAGTCATTATTCTGCAAGACTCAGTCCTTAACCAGGTGGAAGAGAAACGACTTGGGCAGTCCTATGACATAAATGCCTGCATGCAAAAAACACATACTCTTTCCGAGGTACAAAAATCCCTGCAGGCTGTCACAGCATCCACTATTAAACCTGATGCAGTGGTGGTGCATAGTGGCATCAATGATCTTAAATTAAAAGATGCTCTTGATCTTAGCAGAAGCTTTGTCACCACCCTTCGAGAAGTGGCCAAGAAAAATCCTCAAACCCGTTTTGTAGTCAGCAAAGCTACAGCTGTTAAAGACACACAGTTAGAAGTAAAACGCCAGTTATTTAATGCCATGGTCACTTCTGAACTATTTGAGGTAGACAACATCACCTTTGTTAGAAACTCCAACTTTCATTCATACCATCTTAGAGACGGCATCCACCCCAGTGCAAGAGGTACCAGCATCCTTGCCGGCAACATAGGGAGGCACGTGCGTCATCTTCTTTGGAAAACTCCCCTGAAACCATCTCGCTCTCACGGATTCCGCCGTCTCCAGTCCTACCCAGTCTACCCCTACAGAAGCCTGTACTCCAGTTACGATGCCTTCAGTGACTGGTCTGAGTATTATTAACTGGCATTGCCATGCACCAACTTTTCTGCATCCCGAGAATATAGCAGACTATCCACTTAATCCAAGTCTTTTCCTGCTGAGGAATTATTTGCTCCGTTGTTACTGACTCTACCTAATCTATTGAATTGTTTGTTATAGTGTATTTTTCCCTGTTTCCTCTTATTGTTGCATTCAATATTGATTTATTGATTGGCAGACTATTCTGTCATCATCATTTTAGTGAGTTTTGGTTAGCTGTTCTTTTCTTTCTTATTCTCTTCTTTTATTTATTATTGTTATTATTATTATTATTATTATTATTTTTTTTTTTTTAAAGCCAAGTTAATTCTGATCATTTAAGCAATCAGTCCATAATGGGAAAAGGTGTTCAAATTTTCCAATGGAATTGTCGATCACTGAAAAGAAACTGTGACTATCTTGTGCAACATCTTGCAGAAAACGACTATGATATTCTAGCCATGCAGTCTTTAAACATAACAAGAGAAAAATTACCTAAAATCTCTGGTTATTTCTATCCTCCCATCCATCAACAGGCTGATACCACTGGCAAAATTAACACAGCCATTTATGTGCGTAAAGGGGTGATATACACATCATGCCCCAGTCCTGCTCCACTCCATATTTCTAACTTACATTCATGTGCTGTGTCTATTCCATTTAATGCATCATTGTTAACCATAGTGTCTGTTTATTTGCCCCAAGGGCCCACTGATGTTAACACGGAATGGCTCCGTACATTGCAGGAAGACCATGACAAGAAGTATATCATTGTAGGTGACTTTAATGCTCACTCACCCTTCTGGGAGAAAGACTGTGACATTGTCACAAGCAATCGCTTTGTTGAAAATTTAGTTGATTCCTCTCTATATCTTTTAAACGATGGTCATGTAACACGCATTCCTGACAATTCTAATCACAGGGCAACTGCAATTGATCTAACCCTAGTGTCACCTGAATTAGTACCACAATGTGAGTGGAACCCAATAACTGATTCCCTCAACAGCGATCATTTGCCAGTTGTGACCAGAGTGGAACTAGAAAGATCATTCTTAACAGATTCAACAGAAGACAAAGTTCCCAAATTTAATTATAAACGTGCTAACTGGGAAAAATTTACAAATCTTCTGCTATCATATAACACACCAGATATGGATAGCCAATGTATCGATAGTCTATATATATCCTTTACAAATGCAGTTTTATCTGCAGCAAGTGGTTCTATTCCTAAACATAAACGAATAAGTTCTCATAAAAATATTGGTAATGTATGGTGGAATGATAACTGTCAAAAAGCAAAAGAAGAAAGAAAACTAAAATTAATAGCTTATCTAAGGAATAAATCTGAATCAAATTATACAGAAATGAAAAAAGCCAAAAAAAATCTAACAGAATTGTTGCCCAGGCAAAGAAAGAATATTGGTCGTCATTTTGCATGTCAGAGGTGTCTGACCACAAAGATTTGCAGAAAGTGTGGGACAAAATAAAAGAAATGAGAAATGGGATAAGCTTACCTCAGTGTCCCATTAAATTAGAGAACTCAGATCTTCCTTCAAATTTTGAAAAAGCTGAAGCTTTTGTGGAAATATTTGCCAACAACAGTTGTAGAACTGGTTTGTCGGAAAAGAATAGAAAATTTAGAGAGAAACGTGAATTGAGCAACAGACACAACACTCCAGATCTTGATCACCTACAAACTCATTATATTAATGCACCCCTTACCTTACAAGAGGTGAAAGCTTGTCTTGATAATCTCTGTGCTAAGAAAACAGCAGTAGGACTTGATGGAGTTTCCAATGAAATGTTACGTCATCTTCCACCTAATTGGGTCAACTTTTTATATCTTTTTTTCCAAAAGTGTTGGACTGAAGGTCATCTTCCACTTATTTGGAAGCAATCCATAGTTGTACCAATTAAAAAGCAAGGAAAACCAAGAACTGATAAAAATAGCTACAGACCTATAGCTCTGACATCTCATACATGCAAACTCATGGAAAGGATTATTTTAAGACGTCTTATTCATTTTTGTGAAAAATATAAAATCATTCCTGTGAATCAAGCTGGATTCAGGAAAGGTCGATCAGCTATTGAGCATTTAGTAAAACTCACAACGCAAATCAAACAACAGTTTGCCAGACGTAAAAGCATTCTTGCAACATTTTTTGACATACGAAAAGCATATGAGCAAGTATGGCATAATCAACTTTTAATCAAGTTACAAACTGTTGGAATTTCGGGTTGTATGTTTAATTTCATCAAGCATTTTCTGGCAGATAGATCTATTCAGACAAGAATAGGAGGGACATATTCAAACGCAAGATCTCTGGAAATGGGTTTACCCCAAGGATCAGTAATTGCTCCTATTTTATTTAATATTTTAATTGCTGATTTACCAAAACAATTGTCGAATAAAATAGTTTTAGTTCAGTATGCTGATGACATTTGCTTATGGATGAAGGTAACATTAAAAAGAAAAACTCCACTCCGAACTCTTAACTATATCAAAAAACTTTACCAGTGTGAACTGAATAAAATCAGCTCATTTATGACAGAAAATGGGCTTAGTTTGTCGCTTGAAAAAACAAACATGATGCTTTTCAATTCAGGTTATGACCCTGAGAATCTCCCTCTATTTACTATCGATGACATTCAAATACAATACACCCAACACGTTAAATTTCTGGGCATTATTCTAACCACTAAATTGTCCTGGTACAATCATATCAACTATATACTAGATAAAGCAAGAAAGAGTTTAAATTTTCTAAAAATTGTATGTAAACAACACTGGGGGCAAGACACAAGAACTCTTATATCTTTAGCCACCTCTTTAGTGCGCTCAAGACTAACGTATGGACAAGAGGTGTTTTTTAGCGCTCCACAATACTTGCTAAATAAACTGCAAAGCATAGACAGTAAAGCACTTAAGTTATCTCTGGGAGTTCCTTTTCATGCCTGTACTTTAGGCTCTTACAAGGAAGCAGGAGTGCTACCTCTTAATGATTACAGGGAACTTTGTGCTGCAAAGTATGTTTTGAGATGTTATTCATACGAAAATTTTTCACGAAAAGAAGTTAGTTTAAGATCAGACATAGACTTTGCAAAGCGAGCTAGGTCAATTGTATCACTGACATCAATAAAGACTTTTGCTTCGGCTATGTTTAAAGATTCTAAAATTAGTGAAAACAGTCTTGCTGTTACACCTTCTTTTTCAGATACCCCTGAATGGGAAATGAAAAAGCCAGTATTTGACATATGCCATACAAATCTATCAAAAAGCGATTCACCTAACATCCTTGCCAGCGTAGTGAATTCGCACATTGATAATCATTATTCAGACCACTTAAGAGTATACACAGACGGATCAAAACTTGATAACGGACATGTAGGAGCAGCTTTTGTTATACCAGCCCTTCACGTTGAGGAAAAATACCATATTACTAGTAGGGTTTCTATCTTTACCGCAGAGCTCTTTGCCATACTAAAGGCCCTGAATTATCTTGTTTCATTACCTCAGAATTATTTAAAAATTGTACTATGTGTTGATTCTAAATCTGTGTTGTATGCCTTAAATTCCCTAAATCAAAATACTCGACTAAAAATGATTACTGAAGTCAGACATGTTCTTCATCTCTTGTCCCTGAAAGGCATTAGAGTTACGTTTTGTTGGGTGCCTTCTCATTGTGGTATTTTTGCTAATGAATGGGTCGATAGAGCTGCGCGAAGAGGAGCATGCAATGTTGAAGGATCACTTTTAGCTAATATACCTTTAGACCTTCGAGAGGGTTATGAACTTTTAAAACATATATCCTACGATAAGGCAATTAAAAGACTGAAAAATTCGAATAGTTATTACTCTCAAAATTGCCTCAATGCAAAATACACCAAACCCCTTTATGCAAATTCATCTATGTCTGTTTCCAGACAAATCTCAAGCTTAGTCTGTAGATTTCGTCTAAATGCCCTTCGCACAAAATATTGTAAGAACATACTATGCATGTGTGGAAAACAAATTAGTGTTAAACATCTGCTTACTTGTTGTCCTCAAATTAAAGAGTTTATTTCTATTACATTGAAAGATCCGTTCTTTTTAGAATCATCTGAAACGCTTAAAAGCATCCTCAACAATGATATACTTCTTTGCAGAATCTCTGAATGTCTGTTACACAGCTCAGTTGGTATCTTCCTGTGATTGATCGTTTTGTTTTAATGGAAATTCTTTGACCTCTTCTGTATACCTCTTCAATAGCTCTATCTCTCCCCCCCCCCCCCCCCTCCACCCCCACCCCCACCTCACCCCAACTTTGGGCACATTATATACATTAGTGTGTGTAAATGTATCCCAAATACAAAATTTGTCTGCATGTTATAGTTCCTATTGTTAGTTAATAGTTAAGTTCTTGTTTACTTTCATTTTTTAGCTTGAAGGGTTAGTGGGTTTTCTGTTGCTGTTTTTGTTCCCTTAAAGTCCAAAACCATAGGCCTACTTACAGTTTTTTTGTTTTTTTTGTTGTTGTTTTTTTTTCCCCCTTGGTTTCTCTTTAATACTTTGTAATATAGACTGTCAAAGCATAATCACACACGCACACGCGCGCGCACACACTCACACACACACATACACTCACACTCACGCACGCATTCACGCACGCACACACAGACACAGACACACGCACGCACACACACACACACACACACTCACACACTTGCCTGTCTGATATCACTATTTAGTGGAAGGACGTTAAACTGAAGAACAACAACACACACACACACACAGCAACAAGCTGACACTCGGGCTTTGTTTCTTGAGAGAGACAATGGTTTTAAAATATTTTTTTTTAAATAGTTAACAAAAACTGACACCAACAAAGTTACCACAAACAGGTAAAGCAAGTATTGAAGTTTTGTTCACTGAAGTATGATCATTGTAAAAAATCATGGGAATCCGGCAGCGTATGGTACAAAATGCCTTTCATACAGAAATTTGCTCAGTGGCTAATAGACAGCAAAGAAGGAAAGTATAGCAGCATCGCCAGATGCTGGGCTCTGACCCCTGACCGCGCGGTGCCCTAGATAGCGGTAGGGTGGAATTTCGGGTTACGGAGTGCAGTGCCAGCCGCCAACTAAAGAGTCAGATTTTCCCCGTTTTGAGCAGCCGTGTGGAGTGTAGTTTCATGCTGGTAACTTTAAAGTGTTTTTTACTTGACCTGGCTTGTTTCCTTGTTGTTGGTCTGTCATATGAGCAAATGAGCTGCACTGCTGTGAACGCCTGACAAGTCAGGCCCAGTGCATCCGCCTTTGTGTGACTGGTAAGCTGGCTGAAATAGTGAGAAAAAAAATCCTATGAGGGCTGTTGGCAAATGACCACTGCTGTCACTTCTCCCACTATTGTGGTCATGATGGACAATGGTCACACACTCTCGCTACAGACTACACGTCTGAGTTTTGATCATGTATGAATTTTCGACATTGCTGTGGTCTGTGATCATAATAATAATAATAATAGATGAATAATGATAATATAATTAATAATAATAATAATAATAATAATAATAGATAATGATGATTAATGATAATATGATAATAAAATATTTTAAAGTAGTAATAATGATACTAATAATAATGTATGGAGTTTATATAGTGCTCAGTGTTGTACAGCAACAAATCAAAACACGTTAATATCTATAATAACGAGAATTCCACTAACTCCATGACAGAGATGATCGGTAAGAAAAGTGTCACAGTGATGTTTCAGCTCTTCACATGGATAAAATACATTGTCATCTTCTGTATTTTGAGCACCCAGAACAGCTAAAGGTTGGAAAAAAATGCTAAAAGTCAACATAACAAACAAAAATCTCACATGATCATATCTGTTGTTGGCAATTCTCTATTTGTGACATTCCACCATGAAATGAGTTGCATTGCACCTGAGATAAGTTTTAAGTTATTAACAAACAAATAGGCATTAAAAAGGCCATTCAATATAGAAATCAGATTGAAAATCAGGACATTTCTATGGACAGCTATTATGAATTGAAAGAATAGACTGAAAAAAAGTGACAAAATGAGAAATGGACAAGTTTTGCACTGTTATAGATAGTCAGACTGAAGGCTTCGGTGTTTTTAAACACGCTTTTAATGCAAAAAGGACCAAAATCATGCCTTGATACTTCAGTACACGGCAGAAGAGTGGCTACAGTTTTATAATCAATCGATCAATATCTCAAAATCGACAATCTTTTCCCCACCTGCCTAAAACAGCTCCATGGGAAAAAAGTGGGTGAGGTGCAAAGCGACTCATTTCGTGGAGGAGTGTCACACTTGCTGCCACACATTATATACATACATTAACACAACCACAAAACAAACATTTTAAGTATGAAGTCAGCAAAAAGAATAATAAACAAAATAGTCAACACGCTACAAGAAAAGAGAGGAAAAATTGGATACAGAAGTTAATTCGCTTACTATCACCCATCATGAGTAGTTATAAAAATGTTTAGAGTACTACACACACACACACATATACAGCAAATAACACAAAAAGTCCTGTACACAGTCAAAAAATGGAATGAAAGAATGTGGTAAAGAGAGATTTCTAAAATGCTCTTTAGTTGTATCTTTAAGTGATAATGACGATAAATAATACAGCACATTGATCATTTACTCATCAAGTAGCAAACTCACTGTGTCATACATATCAAAAATAATTTATTGGTTCTGTTAGTTCTAACAATGATGATTAGGATAATGTTCATTAGAACACGTTGAACGGAACCAATCATAGAAGTGTTTTATCCACACACACAAAAGGGAGAGAGAGAGGCTGGGGGAGGGAGGGGGAGGGGGGGGAGAGAGAGGGAGAGAGAGAGAGAGAGAGAGAGAGAGGAGAGGGAGGGAGGGAGGGAGGGAGAGGGAGAGAGAGAGAGAGAGAGAGAGAGAGAGAGAGAGAGAGAGAGAGAGAGAGAGAGAGAGAAAAGAGAAGACAGACTAAAAAGACACACACACACACACACACACACACACACACACACACACACACACACACACACACACACACACACACACAGGTACAAAATCAAAAGGACATTACAAGCCTAGTTTGAGCAAGTAAATTCATACACAGTCCTCCCTCCCCCTACCCCCACCTCCTCCATCATCAAACAAAAAACTGCACAAGCACACACCAGGCATCTGGCATCACGCAAAACCTGTTCTGGTCTCCTGAGCACTGGTAAATGAACAAAGATGAGGCTTAGGAGAGAAACTGGTTTTCTTTAAAAACAAAAGAAAAGAAAAGAAAAAAAGTGACACACAAATATTGGATTTCAAGCGTCTTAATGTTGAGCAAAGTAAGACAACACAACTTTGAGCAAACAGATGAATAAATGAAGTAATTTTTTTTTAAACTAAAAATATGTAAATACACAAAGAGTAGTTTAGATGGTACAAAATATACAGCTATAGCAAATGAACAGATTAAAAACACACACACACAAAAACCCCAAACATACAAAGGGTAGCACAAGGGTACAAAATGACACAACTATGATAGGCCTACTCAACAGAGCTATAAACACAGGAAGTATTCCATGAGTTTACTAGGTAAACAGGGAAAGGTTTCCCATACCCTCTGCAGTCATAGGGGAGTGAGGCATCAGAGACCTCAGCTTCTGTAAGAGCCAGCATACTAAGGGCAGTGCGCCCATCTCCTCTCCCTTAAGGCTTTGCCTGCCCTGGGCCCTAAAGAGGGCAGGTAACCATTTACAGCTGGGTGAACTGGGAGATTGTACTGAGGCCAAGGCATGCAAACAGTCACCCATCTACTTGGTAACCATGCTTGGTGCTGCTTAACCTTGGCTTGGGGAAAGCGAGTGCTCTGATCACTGAGCTATCCTGTCTCTAGCAGTTTACTATACACAGACAGTTATCATGGGAATTGAAGCGAGAAAACCCTACTAATACATAGGACACAAAAACAGCGAAGAGTAGCTGCACTCTACTCTAGAACTACACGTCACAGTCATGACGATGCTGACAGCAAACTGTCCATCTATCACCTAAAAGTCTGCTCCAAAGTAGAGATGAACAATAGTAGCATGTGCCATGCACAGCTGTCCGTTTCCCCCACTTTCTACAAGGCCTACTCTTAGCTTCTATCCATTCCACCCATCCCTATCCCAGCTGGTGCTAATTATAGCAGGAAGTAACAGCACTGGGACTAGGTAAAAGGAAGGGACTGGCTAATGTTAGCACTGGGCCCTGGACCCTTGCCTGAGTTATGCTGGATTTGCCTGCTGTGGTACATCCTTGCTGAAATGTATTTGAACAAAAAAAATCAAACAAAACAAAAACCAGAAAAGCTTAAAAAATATGTATAATTTACATAAACCATTAACACTGCAATCACTGTCTTTGTTAATAAATAAACAAGGATATACTGAGACCTGTAAGTACTGATGAAAAAGCATAGAAGCCAAACTGCAAAAACTATAGACTACAAAACAAATCCGCTTGGGGGAGGAGGGGGTGGCGTGGACAGCCAAGTGGTTAGAGCGTTGCGTTCGTGATCTGACCGCCCGGGTTTAAGCCATCCCAGGGACACACCACGGCTTCTCATTTCAGTCTCTTTAGTTCCCCAGTCAAAGTTCATGACCCGCAGCTGGCAGGGCGTTGATATAAATAAACGGGGAAAAAGGAAAGGCTGCACTAGGGGCTTGGGCTATAGCCGTGTTCAGCTGTAGATTACCATGGTTTCTTTCACACATCGTTTTGTACAGTGAATCGTCCAAAAAGAGACAAACAAAGCATTCTTTATAATCAGCTTGAAACAAGCTTTCTTTTGACACCAAACTCCATATACTTTCTTTCACACTGGTTGACGTGAGAGCAGTCAAAACATAGATGAAGATGAACAGGAGAGCGACAGGCAGACACACAATCACAAAAATCAGTCATTTTTAACTCTCTCTCTAAAAAAACACATATTTATAATATACAAACAAAAAATGTAGAGAAGAAATTGAACATGTCTGCATGCAGACTAACTAGGTTTTTTTTTTGATGGTTTTGTTTCTGTGGGCACAGCGAAGCCATAGATGAACACACCGTAGTAGGCTACCACCTGCAGCGCCGCGTGAAGCAGCGCGATACAGAGCGTGGGGTGAGAGTCTGGCAGTCATTAGTGTCAGCTAGGTATCTCACTTCACTCTAAACACTAGGCCTACTGCATAGTCATGGCGATTCAGCACGTACACAGTCCACTGTTTCATCAGATTTTAGTGGTTTCCTGCTACAGCTGAAGGTTTATTTACTAACTAAATCCAGTACAGCTTATAACCCCGAGCACACAGTAGAAAACAAATGTCTTTTCAGTGGCATCAGGCAGAAATAGCTCACAAATGACTGGGGTTTTTAAAAAATATATTCATTGATGTTTCTGATACTATACAAAAAAATCTTCTGATCATGTTGAAAAAATGTTGTGATCAAAAGCGTGACTATTTTAGTGTTGTGAAAAAAGAACAAACCACACAGAAACCTACACTTTGACATCAAAGTAAAAACGAGAAAGAGAGAAACACACACACACACACACACACACACACACACACACACACACACACACACACACACACACACACACAAATACACACACATACATACACAGAGGAACAGTCTCTCTCTCTCCCTCTCTCTATTGCTGCAGAAACACACACACACGCACACACACACACACACACACACACACACACACACACACACACACACACACACACTCACACACACACACACACTCTCTCTCTCTCTCTCTATTGCTACAGAAACACACACACACGCACACACACACACACACACACACACACACACACACACAGACACACACACACACACACACACACACACACACATACACACACACAGGAACAGTCTCTCTCTCTCTCTCTCTCTCTCTCTCTCTCTCTCTGTATTGCCGCAGAAATATACATGCGCGTGCGCGCACGCGACACACACACACACACACACACACACACACACACACACACACACACACACACACACACACACACACACACTCACTCACTCACTCACTCACACACACATGCCCGCGCACAAACATGCGTGCACATGCATGCACACACACACTGATATGCGTATGCACGCAAGGCACGCAAGCACTCACGCATGCATGCGCGCATGCACACACACCAACACACACACACACACACACACAAACACACACACACACACACACACACACACACACACACACACACACACACAGCAACAAGCTGACACTCGGGCTTTGTTTCTTGAGAGAGACAATTGTTTTAAAATATTTTTTAAAAATAGTTAACAAAAACAAACACCAACAAAGTTACCACAAACAGGTAAAGCAAGTATTGAAGTTTTGTTCACTGAAGTATGATCATTGTAAAAAATCATGGGAATCCGGCAGCGTATGGTACAAAATGCCTTTCATACAGAAATTTGCTCAGTGGCTAATAGACAGCAAAGAAGGAAAGTATAGCAGCATCGCCAGATGCTGGACTCTGACCCCTGACCGCGCGGTGCCCTAGATAGCGGTGGGATGGAATTTCGGGTTACGGAGTGCAGTGCCAGCCGCCAACTAAAGAGTCAGATTTTCCCCGTTTTGAGCAGCCGTGACACGTTCCAGGAGATTTTTTTTCCTCTACTGTAAAGATCAGTATTGACTTCCACTCCCTGAAAGTCCTTGGGATGAGACTATAAACCGAGGCCCTGTGTGTGAATGTATGCAGACCATCTTGTGCAATGTTAAAACCTATTCAGCCTTTAGGCAGACCACCAGGGCAACCACAGCAGCAGTCAACCCTTCTCACATTCACAGGAAGGGTACACTTGATATTTCTTCACTCTGGGAGAAAAATGTATGTATGACCTTGGGGATTTTTAACATGCAGGAACAGTGATTATAGTGCTACATTTACAAAATACTGACATACACGACTAAGATCTATAACGTGCATAAATGAAGTGATTTCAGTGGTATGTTTCACAAAACACTGACAACCCTTACAAGTATGGTGCAATGTCTGATATTGCTCTACTCCAGGAGAAAAAGGTGATAACTAGAAGATTTTCAATGTGCATAAGCACAGTGATTTCAGTGCTATGTTAGTGCTATGTTCACAAAACACTGACATACTAAGATCTTTCATGTGCATAACTACAGTGATTACAGCTGTATTTTCATGAAATACATACGCTATCAAGATCTTTAACGTGCATAAATGCAGTGATTACTGTGGTATGTTCAAAGAACAGTGATGTACACTACTTACATCTTTTAACACAAAGTTAATACATAAAACACTGACAAGAACTAAGGATCTTTAACGTGCACAAAAACTACTCGTTGCAACACCATCACAACACACAGACAAGACCAACATGGATCTTTAACATACACAAAAACTACTGGCGACAACATAATCACAACACACTGACAGGAACAACAGCATTTTTTAACATGCTCAAAAATAGCAGTAGCAGCACATAAAAAAACAGAATTATGTGACAGCAGTCTGGCAGAATGAGGCTGTAGTGATCAGCATGACGGACACCACCATCACTACCATCACCACCACCACCATCCTTTTTCCAGCTGTGATTTAAGCAACACTTCTATTTCAGTTTTAACACTTGTACAGGTCAGACAAAAGGGACAATGAAGCACACAGATCACTTTATAAAAAAAGAAAACTCAATCATTTTGACACACATAGGTGACCATACAGATAATGAGATACAGTTCCCCATACTATAGGAATGTGCCAGATTTCAAAACGTGAGGAAAAGTGACACTGACACTGACAGTCATGACTGAGTGCCAACATCATGTCAGTCAAGATGTCTGCATCATCCGTGGATTCTGACATCAACATTCTTACAAAAAAAATATATAAAAAATCATTAATCAAAATCATACAGAAACAACAGAATAAGATGATAACTGCAGCACAAACTAAGCGTTACAGCAGGTAAAGGTATTAGTACTACAATTTGATTTTAATATTAGTGATTTAAAACAAATCATTATCATTATCATACAGCAAAAGTGAAAATGAGTACACATAAAAAACCCATGAAAAATCATTTTTACACCAAAAAAGAAAAAGAAAAATGGTCGCATGCTCTTTTGGCAACAATCTCCCTGTGGAGACAGAGAGAGAGAGCAGCCAGAAATTTCAGGCTGACAAATCTGAACTGACAGCAAGCAAGCAAGACTTCATTCAGCACAAACTGCAAACGTAGCCACACAACATCTCAACAGCTCACTTGGGACAGCAAACCAGATTTCAGAACAGAGAAATCTAACTGAAAGCCGCATATTATACAGTGCCAATTCAAGACTTCCCCACACACGGCACACACGCAGCCACGCTACGTCTCCAATGCCAAATATTGAAGCGATCCTCCAGATCAGCACAGACCACAAGTGTTGAAGCAACAGCCAATGGTGTAGTCGTGGCAGTGCACAGCTGTCAGTTTCCTCCACTTTCAGCTGCTATCCATTCCATCCCATCCCAGCCCAGCTGGTGCTGATTATAGCTGAATCTGACCACACGTGGACTTGGTAAAAGAAAGGGGCGCGCTGAATTTAGCACTCTTGAGTGAGTGATGCTGGACTTGCGTGTTGTAGTAGCCACAGTATCTTCAAAGCCATAATTATATAGAAAGCAATCATCCAGATTAGCACAGACCACAGGCGTTTCAGAAACAGCCACTGGTGTAGAGGTGGTGCTGACGATCACGACAATGGCGATGATGATGATGATGATGATGATGATGATGATGATGATGATGATGATGATATGATGATGATGATGATGATGATGATGATGATGATGATGATGATGATGAGAGGGGTGGTGCACAGCTGTCAGTTTCTCACACCTTCAACTGCTCTCAGCTGCTCTCCATTCTATTCCATCCCAGCTGGTGCTAATTATAGCACAAACTGACCACACTTGGACTTGGTAAAAAAAAAAAAGGGGTAGGCTAACATTAGCACTGAGCACTGGACTCTGGACCGAGTTATGCTGGATTTGCGTGCTGTGAGTGACAACGATGATGATGAAGGAGGGGTGGGGGGGTGGGAGGTGGGAGGTGGCAGGGGGGGGGTGTTGAGCAGAGACTACCGCTGCTTGCCACCAGGGGGCGCCACAGTGGCATGTGCGGAGCTGTTGTAGCAGGACACCTGCTGGTAGGTGGTGAGGGTGGTCTGCTCCACATGGCCCAGGTAAGTGTAGTTGGCCATCAGCCTGAACACACACAGCACACAGGCAGGTGATGCACACAGGTGTGTTGGCAGAAATGTGAGCATGTGTGCACACACATGCATGAGCACATGCAAACATGCACACAATCTCTCTCTTACTCACTCACACACAAGAAAGCACACACAGGCGCACACACAGGCAAGCACACATACATAAATTTGCACTCAAGACACGCACACATTCACACCTAATTTGAAACAAAAAGCAAGCATCTTCAATATCAAACACAGTATGTTCCTACAACAAACTTTATACGCTAACCCCATGAATTGCTCATTTTCGGGTGATCAAGGCATTCTCAATATGAATTTGACCCAACCTGCTAGACAAATGTGTTAGTGTCATCTCTGAGATTTCTGCATACTAAAAATGTTTTGGTTGGGGGTAGGGAGGGGGGGTGGAAGGGCAGCCTTTACAAAAAAAAAAAAAAATTCTGGTTGAGAAATAAACCCTCAGGATTCAGCATTATATAAATTCCATACAAAGTTATGATCACAATTAGTATTATCATAGATATTGTTGCTACTGTTATTATTACTATCATTATTATCATTATCATTATTACTATTGTAATATAATAAATCTGATTTGCTATGCACAGAAATCATGATGATACACATGCACATTTTCAAATCCCTTGTGTGCTAGGTTAGCACTGTGACGCGATTATTTAGGCACTACTCACTCAAAGGTGATGGGCAGATTATGAACCCATGGTCGCTGGTCCTCACAGAATGACCTGAAACACAAATAACTACATTGATACATCATCACAAATAACTACACTGACACATCATCACCACAAATAACTACACTGACGCATCATCACCACAAATAACTACACTGACACATCACCATCACAAATAACTACATTGACATCATCATCACAAATAACTACACTGACGCATCATCACCACAAATAACTACACTGACGCATCATCATCACAAATAACTACACTGACACATCATCATCACAAATAACTACACTGACACATCATCACTACAAATAACCGCAGGGACACATCACAATTATCCACATTGACACATCATCACCACAAATAACTACACTGACACACCATCACCATCACCTCCACCCCCCACAAAAAACCAACACTGACATTCCCACAAATAACTCCACTGACACGGCACCGCCACAAATAACCACACAGACATATCCTCATGGCAAATTACAACATTAAACACACACATACACACACACACAATTTACAAAACTGCATACAAACAGGGACTGGATGTGAAAAAAAAAAGCACATGAGTGCTTATTCCATTATCCTTGATATAAAAGATATTCCATTATCTTTGATATAAAAAATTAAACACACACACACACACACACACACACACACACACACACACACACACACACACACACACACACACATCAACACCACACAGAACAACATCAAACACATATTGATCACAAATTTGACTCCAGTCCCTGTCAGTTCCCCCACTTTCAGCAGCTTTCCATCCCATCCCAGCTGTTGCCAGCTGGTGCTGATTACAACAGGATCTGACCACACCTGGACTAGGTAAAAGAAAATGGTGCATTAAGTTGAGCACTCTTGACTGAGTGATGCTGGATTTGCACACTGTGGACATGTCAGGGATGGGAGGACAACATCAGCAAAAGGATAGGCCTAAAACTCCACAAAACCTGAGAAAGGCAGAACAGAGAGAGGAACGGAGGGAACTGGTTGTCAAGTCTTCAGGGGTGCCCCCATGGTTGCCAGACTAAGGGATGGATGGATGGATGGATGGATGGATGGATGGATGGATGGATGGATGGATGGATGGATGGATGGATGGATGGATGGATGGATGGATGATAGATAGATAGATAGATAGATAGATAGATAGATAGATAGATAGATAGATAAATAGATAGATAGATAGATAGATAGATAGATAGATAGATAGATAGATAGATAGATAGATAGATAGATAGATAGATAGTAGATAGATAGATAGATAGATAGATAGATAGATAGATAGATAGATAGATAGATAGATAGATAGATAGATAGATAGATAGATAGATAATACATAATACATACATACATACATACATACATACATACATACATACTACATAGACCGACAGACAGACAGACAGACAGACAGACAGTTAGGACACGTCAGCATGAAGGGAGGGCACTCACACGAGGAATCCCCAGTCGTTGTCCTTGGAGAGGACGAAGGTCATGAGGATGCCGTACTGCAGGCTGGAGCGGATGGGGACGTCCACTGCCGACTTGTTGAAGGCCTTGGCCATCATGCGCTCGTCGTACATCGCCGTCATCACCGCCCCCACGATCTGCACCGGCACAAAGTTGCTGTTGGTGAAGTTGTAGAAGTTCTGAAAACACAAGAAGAAGAAAACGGACAGTGTTTAGAACTTATTTATCTATCTTGATAATTTTCATTCTTTTATTTTGAGAATAATGGAATAAGCATTCATGTGCTTTTTTATATGCAGTCCCCTTGTGTATGCAGTTTTGTCAATTTTGTCATATGTTCCCACCAGCACACAATGGTCTACTCTTCTGAAAAGTGGAACAGATTTAACATATGCGCAAGATGCTCTGCGTGTCTTTGCACACGAGACCATGGTTTTAGTTTAGAAGGATTTTCTAGGAGAGTTGAGTCGGTACTGATGTGAACTCCAGAGGAAAATATCCCCTCGATTGAGATTCAAGCCCAGGTCAGCAGATCACGAGCACTATGTGCATCACTCTAACCACCAGGCTATCCCCCATGGGAGAGAGAGGAGGGGGCAGGGGGAGGGGAAAAGGGTAGGGAGAGGCAATCCTGACCATCACTCTTAAGTTGACTATACTGAAAGGGGGATTTGATTTAATTTTATTCTTTTATATCAAGGATAATGGAATAAGCACTCTTGTGCTTTTTTACATCCAGTCCCCGTGTGTATGAAGTTTTGTAAATGTCATCTGTTCTCACCTGCACACAATGGCCTACTCTAACGATAAGCAGAACAGTATTTAACATGTGCGCAAGATGTTCTGCATGCGTTCACACACGGGGAGAGGAGAGGGAAGGGGGAGACAGAGGAGGAGGAGGGAGGGTGTTACCATGACGGTGAAGTTGACAAAGTTTGCGGAGACGTTGAGGTCGAGGAAGAGGGGCTGCAGCAGCGGCCTGTTGCTGGTGACCACCACGTCCCTGGGGAACAGGAAGAACATGCACGTGCCCGCCACCACAATGCACACCAGGATAGCGATGATGACGTTCACAGCAACCACCTGTAACAACAACAACACAATGATGACATATAGCCACCTGTAACAACAACACAACCCACAATGATGACATATAGCCACCTGTAACAACAACACATCACACAGCCACCACAATGCACACCAGGATGGCGATGATGACGTACAGCCACCTGTAACAACAACACATCACACAGCCACCTACAATGCACACAGATGCGATGAGACGTATAGCCACCTGTAACAACAACACATAAACAGCACCTGTAACAACACAATGATCACATCACACAGCCACCTGTAACACAACACACACACACACATGCCTAATTATTATGTTCGTCAACATTCTTTATCATCAACTCAACAAGTTAACAACACAACTGTTACATCACGTGCAGAAGGAAGGTGACAGGACAGTTCAGGCACAACGGAGCTAATTAGTAAACCGTGAGTGTAGACCTGGGTTCGATTCTCAGTGTGCCCCCAAAAAAACAAAACAAAACAAAACAACCCCCCCCCCCAAAAAAAAAAAAAGGCAGCTACTTTCTAAAGCTGCTGTTGCACTCACGTCCTGCTAGGTTTGAGTCGTTTGTCCTTCATGGGAATCAGGGCCACCAGTTCACTCTCCTGATCTGTAATCACAACACAACATGCACCACACTTAGCTTCTGGCTGTCCACTCTCGCTGGAGAAAGGCTAGAGGGTTGAGGGGTGTAAGGGTGGGGGATGGGGTGGGAGGGAAGTGGGGGAGAAGGGAGGGTTGAACACTATCCTTAGCTCCTTTTCAGGATTGATTATTTGTTTTATTTAAAGTTATCTCATTCTTTTATTTCAAGGATAACGGAATAGGCACTCAAGTGCTTTCTAAATTTGAAATCTCATGTTTTGGGGATTTTTTTACATCTAGTCCCTGTGTGTATGCAGTTTGTATAAATCTTGTTGTCTGTTCCTACAGACACACAAGGGCTTACTCTTTCAAAAAGCGGAATTGGTTTTAACATGTACGTAAGATGTTCTGTATGTGTTCTGCACATGGGACCTCAGTTTATAGTCTCAACCGAAGAACTTTTGGGGGGAGTGGAGTCAAAACAGATGTTAACTCCAGGGGAAAAAATCCCCTTGAACGGGATTTCAAACCCAGGTCAGCAGATAGCGAGTGCAATGTTCTAACCACTAGGCTATCCCATCCCCCTTGTAGCAGGATGCATGCTGGATATGTTCGCATCATGTCACCAATGCCACCAGTGGAAGTGTCCCTAACTGGCTCTTGGTATAAAGTGGACAGGCTCAACAGAGATAAAAACTTCTCCTCCTTGATCTGGAAACTACCTGTGGAAGGCTGCACACTGTACCTGATAAGGGAGCTCTTGTTTTATGCTCATATTATCGACTGAGATTTTATCTTCATTTCATCTGTGTTGATGATATAAAGGAACATGCTGAGCAAATGGTCGTGGTGTGTGGGTGGGTGGAGGGGAAAATGTTGTATAAGCAAAAATCTCACCATTGGTGAACCTCAGAGCTCTAGCTGAGGAATGAAAACAACAACAACAACAAACACACAACAGCAAACATTTCATCATCACAAGTTGTCACCATATGTGACAGCTCCCCTCCCCCCTCCCCCCCCCCCAACATACAACACAATCATTCACTGCCAGTGTGTGATCAGGATCATTTTGCGTTGATTTCTTTGTGTTTTTTTGTTCCTCGTATAGCTCTTTAAGGTTCCCCAATTGTGAGATTTCTTCCGAATGTGACGGGTTCCCCACCCCTCCCCCTCTTTCCACTTAGGTAGCTGCATTTCTAATTCTGGGATGGTGTCTACACATGACACCGGTGATTGTGTGCATGTGTTTAAAAAAAATTATCATCTGCTCCTACAAGCATAAAATGGTCTACACCTCCAAAGGGGTTTGTAACATGAGTGCAAGATGTTCTGCATGCATTTGCACACGGGGCCTTGATTCACAGTCAGATGCAAAAGACTTTGACATTCACTTCAATTTTCACATCAAACTGGGAAGAAAGGGCAAGGCTGGGAATCAAACCCAGAACTTCGTGGTTTACATGTTAGGCAAGTGAACATCTTAACCGTCCTGCCATCTTTATTTTTTAAAATGTTTTTGTTTTGCTGTGATTATTTGGAAAAACTTTTGATCTTGTTCCTTGGCTAGAGCTCCAAAGTTCACCGATAATGTGATTTTGCATATGCGACCATTTTTGCCTATCATGAAGGCAGCTGCATTCTGACTTTGGGAATGTAAGCTGGGTGTGTTTTGTGTTTCCGTAACCCACCAAACACTGATGTGAATTACAGACTCTTTAATGTGCATAGCTTTTTTTGTGGGGGGGAAGGGGGATATCTTCTGCATGTGTATATAATTAAAATATACATGACAGGATTTAAGGCACTGGCCATGGCAGAACTCCACTCGAAATACACCTGGGAAATTGTAAAAATCCCCAACCTTAATTCACAACATGCTGCCAAATTTAAACCCAAGCTTCATGGGCCCATGGGATTGAAGCTGAACGGTCTTGTTAGAACCCCTTGGCTACAGGTAAAGGTTAAGTTAAAGGTGTCCCACAACCTATGTGGTCGTACAGGAGTGAGGTGTCAGAGACCTCAGCTTCTCTAGGGGCCAGCAAATTGAGGGCTGCGCCATCTCCTCTCCCTTGCTGCTTTACCTTCCCTGACCCTAAAAAGGGCAAGTACCCATTTACAGCTGGATGAACTGAGCGAGGACTGTATTAAAGCCAAGGCGTGCAAACAGTCACCCATCCACTACGTAACCATACTCCATGATGCTTAACATTGGCTGGGGGAAAGCGAGTGCTCTGACCACTGAGCTACATCCCATCCTCTTTTTTTTTGTTTTTTTTGCTATATCCCATCTCCCTACTCGCGTAGGTTGTCAGTCAGTGATTAAATCTCCCATTCACAGGCGCTGGGATGGGCACTGTAGGCACGAAATAACCTGATTCTGTGAAAATGACAGGAGCGACGCTGTCCCTCTGTGAAGTGTGCAGTGACATGGACTTCACTGTCCTTTCCATTCTAGTGTTACGCGCTGTGTTGTTTGTGTTGTTGTTTTTGTTATGTGCTTGTTATGTGTGTGGTGGTGTGGGTTCGTGTGTGTGTTGTGTGTGTGGGTGTGCGTGTGTGTGTTGTGTTGAAGACTGTGGTGTTTATGTGTGTGGTGTAGTAAGTGTGGAGGTGGTGTTGTGTGTGGTTGTGTGCGTTTCGGGTGAGTGTAGTGTATGTGACGATGTGGGCTTCCTTGTAAGCGTATGCAGTGCTGTATTTTGTCAATCCATGATCTTTTGCTTTTCATTCTTGCTAGCTCAAAATCACCAAGTGACAATTCTGTTGCAACGGTTCCCCCGTCCCACTTCTAGCTAGCAATCAAATCGGTAGCATATGTTGTGTATATATATATATGTTTATATCAGGGTTGGTAGGGATTGTTTTGTAAAGGTATTGCAGTTGTGCCATGTTCTAGAGACATTTGACCCTCCCAGGATCGGTCCATGTATATTATATATTGATCCGGTATGTTACTGTGATGTAAGGTAGTAATTTTGTGAGTGGGTGTGGGAGTGGGGGGTGTGTTTGTGCAGTCACAAGTAATCAGATTGAACGCATCTCTCGATTATGGATGCCAGTGCCTGCATTGGCACATCATGCTTTTTGACACATTCGTAGGCATAAGCTACAGACAATCACAATAGTGTACAATTATGTCACTTCAACCGTTTCTCCTCCCTTCAGACCGACCTTCTAGTAGGCACAGCAAACAGGAGGCATCATGTGTGTGTACTGCATTTGATAATATTATTATATTCTTTTAAATCGTAAATATACCACATATATATATATTTATCAGCGACCCTTAGTCCATAGTCGTTAATAACTATATTTTATCCATATAGCAGATCATGTATATATATATATATCAGTTAGCATCACAGTCAATCAGCCATTAACCACACACCTCTGTTGACCCTGCCCAGGGATAGGCAGACATGTAATATATATATACTGTTAGCATCACTAGTCAATCAGCCATAACTCACCAAACCACTCTGTTGCCCCTGCCCAGGCCCCTGCAGGTGGGGCAGGGCATGCTGTCTTTGAACAGCTCCTCGTACCCGTCCTCCCCCGACCCCTGAGCGCTGTTCATCACCGGCGTCGACCGCCCTGACGACGACGATGAAGGAAGCAGGTTCTTGGTGCTGTCCCCTGCCGTGCCCCTTGACCCCGCTCCGGAGCCCAGTGAGCGTTGACAGAGCTTGTGGAGCCGTAGTACACTCCTGCTGCCATAGGTGCCACTGCCTTGTCTTTGTCTTGGGTACGCTGTTTTGTCTTCTACAGCTTTGTCCTGTGCAGCTTTCTCCTGTGCTGCCTTGTCTTTCTCCTTGTCGATGTCTGAAACAAACAACCACATATATATACACATAAATGCACAGAATTCCCTTCCATGCAGTCATTCACTGACATACATATATTATACATTGTTTCAGTTATATTCTTGAGGTTTAAAATTTGATGAGGCGACAGCTCTGATATAGGCCTCTATGGTTGGCAGTAAGTTTGTTAGGATGATTATTAAAATTGTTATATTTAAATTGACGGCAAGTATTCATAAATAAAAATGAAATTATGCAGCATGCTCATAAAAAAACACACAAAAAAACGGTTCAATACCTCCCTCCCCCCAACCAAAAGAAAAGAAATCAACTTAAGTATTAAGTGTGGCAAACATTCATGTTAAAAGATGAAAATGTATTTTGCATTTTGTTGTTTCTTAAGTCAAGTGTGGCAGCATAATTATACAAAAAATGAATAATAAGAAATAATAACATACAAAAGTAAGAAGGTAACAAACACCCCTTCCCACCCAAAAAAATAATTCAAAAGAGAAACAACCATGATCAGAATCAGGCATGATCTTTATCCCACCAGTGACAAAAACAATTCTAAAAAAAGATGACGATGAAGAAGAAAGAACAGATAAGGAACGATGCTCCTAACAGTTACATAAAGGACAAAAACAAAAAAATGCACACACACACACACACACACACACACACACACACACACACACACACACACACACACAACACACACACACCATCCTCCCCTCTCTCTCTCTCTCTCCTCTCTCTCTCTCTCTCTCTCTCTCTCTCTCCTCTCCTCTCTTCTCTCTCTCTCTCTCTGTGTCTCTCTCTGTCTCTCTCTGACTCTGTCTCTTTCTCTGTCTCTCTCTCTGATGTGACACAATTTTATAAAACTTTCAAGGTCATTTCTTTTTTGTGCTTAACTGCATTGTTAAGTGAAGAGATATTCAATTAAAAAAAGTAAGTAAGAAAGAAAGAAAACACACACACACACACACTCTCTCTCTCTCTCTCTCTTCTCTCTCTCTCTCTCTCTCTCTCTCTCTCTCTCTCTCTCTCTCTTCTCTCTCTCTCTGTCACACACACACACACACACACACACACACACACACACACACACACACACACACACACACACACACACACACATCCTTCAGATGAGACTATAAACCGAGGCCCTGTGTGCAAACACACGCAGAACATCTTGTGCATACATTAAATCCTGTTCCGCTTTTCATAAGAGTAGGCCATTGTGTGCCAGTGGGAACAGATGACAAGATTTACAAAACTGCATACACATGGGGACTGGATGAAAAAAAGCACATGAGTGCTTATTCTATTATGCTCAATATAAAATACTAAAATGAATTGAAAAATAAAAAATAAGACCCCCCCACCCACCCACCCACACATATACCCCTCCCACAAACACACACCAACACACAAACTTGGCAAAGCACCCCCTCCCCTCCTCTCAACCTCATTACCTCCTAGTTCCATCCTGAGTGAGGTGTGTGTATGCACACACGCATACGTGCGCGTTCTGCACCTGCTGTTAGTCAAATGCTCACTGTGCCCCCAGCATCTCACATCACATTAGTTTACACCCACACACTAAGCACACGGATATTTCCCCCCCATCAGCACATTACACATGTAATAATGTATATACAGTGTTCAGTCACCAAGCACGGTGCATTTTGCTTGCAGCCAGTTAACACCACTGTTCAAACACAATTTTCACTTTTTTTGTCATATCACATTTCACGTTGCAGCTTTTCCTTTATTTCCTGCTGTACTCGCTGTTTATCATGAAAATCCTCACTTTTTCTGTTATTTGATAGCGGCTGATATGTGTTGCACCGTTACTTTCTCTCCTGGTGTGTAAGCTTTACCCATTGTTTATCAAGACAATCTCCACTTTCTCTGTCATATCAGAGTTTTAGGCACAATGCATGGCTCCTTTCTCTCCTGATGTTAATTAATCTACCCACTGTTTATCATGACAATTTTCACTTTTTTCTGTCGTATCAGCAGTTCGCGTTGCAGTTGCACTGGGTTTTTTTTTTAATGAATCTACTGATGGTAGTCTACCCACTGCTTATGAAAATTTTCACCTTTTCTCTCTCACATCAACATTTCAGATGAGTTAGAGTTGCACTTTATTTACAGTTGTTCTTTATTTCCCGATGGTATTCCACTCACTGTTTTATTCCTTTATTTCCTGATGTCTATGTACTCAGCCCATTGTTTATTCTGACAATGTTCACTTTTTTCAGTCACATCAGCAGTTCACCTGTGTTGCACCGTTTTCTTCATCTCCTGATGGTGCTCCAGTCCCTGTTTATGATGACAGTTTTCACTGTTACTGTCACATCATGAAATCACTACAGAAGTCAGAAAGCAGCTACCTTGATGGGGGAGGCAAGAACAAAAATGGTTTAAATATAAAATGCAAAAATCTCATCCACTGTTGGTGAGCCTGGGAGATCTAGCTGAGGAACCAACATTTTAAAAAATCACATACAGTTGAGTTACTTTATCCCCAAGAGGGTTAGACTCTAGTTCTGTTTGAGAATTCTCACTTTTCCTGTCTAATTATCAAATCATACACAGTTAAGTTTGGGTAGATTTTTTTTTTAATCTCTAATTACTTATAAGGTAAGCTTTACTTTTGTTGCTTGTGATGATTTTCACTTTTCCTAATATGGTTCAGTTATCTTACCCCTGGTAGGGTTTAGCTCTACCTATATTTTGATAATCTCCACTTTTGGTGTATGTCTATACCTAAATGAGTCAGCTCCACACTACATCTGCTGCCCCTGTCTCAGTATCTGACAATGTGGCACTGACATTATCACTACTGCTGATATTCTCTGATAGTGATACACTACATTGCTGCTGCTTTTTGTTTTTGCTTAAAAGGAACATCCAACTTATTTTTTTTATACTATTTTTTAGCCCAGAACATAAAACTGCATTCCACAGATCTGTATGTGCTGTTGTGTCAATTCATAATTCAGATTTTGCATCACTCTCTTCCATCCATGTATGTATATGCTGTGTGAATTCATGATTCAGACTGGTCACTGTGTTTGACAGTGTGATACTATACTCCATGTATGATACACATCTGGCCATCTGATATTAATCTGCACCATGTGTCAGTGAAACATACCCCGCTTCTAGCACAAGGTCTCTAGTGGCACACCATCTGTTCCCTGGACAGGTGCTCTCCCTGTCTGTGCCCCCACCACCACTGACAGAAACTGGGGGAGGCAATGTGTGGGCTCTGGGGCCTACAAAATCTGTCCTATGTGGGCACTGCAGACTTTTATGTGGGCACTTAGGTCTATCACATCTTTCCTATATGGGCACTAAGAGTAAGGCCTACCACATCTCTCCTATGTGGGCACTAAGGCCTATTGCATCACTCCTATGTGGGCGCTAAAACATACCACATCTCTCCTATGTGGGCACTAAGGCCTATCACATCACTCCTATGTGGGCGCTAAAACATACCACATCTCTCCTATGTGGGCACTAAGGCCTATCACATCACTCCTATGTGGGCACTAAGGCCTATCACATCTCTCCTATGTGGGCACTAAGGCCTATCACATCTCTCCTACATGGGCACTAAGGCCTATCACATCTCTCCTACATGGGCACTAAGGCCTATCGCATCATACCAATCCAGTCGGCCACAGCCAATCCACCCTGTTACCACGGTTAAATATCAACACCATCTTCAGTCTCAGCAACACCCACCCATAGTTTCTGCACTGCATGTAAACACCCTCTCTACTGTTACTACTGTTAGCTTCCTACACCCTAGCCTCACCACACTTTTCTTTCCCCTATGGTATTTGAAAACCAGACGGACCAGAAAGACAGCTTAAAACCTTGCCACAATATCAAATTGCATCACATGATTACACAAAAAAAACCCACCTCCACTGTCTACCTCCCACCAACATTCAAAAAAGCCATCTATCTGCAGCAAACTAAACTAAACGCTCTTTGGAAAATAAACAAGCTACAACCACCAGCTGTGATTCATTTCACACTATACAGAAAAACAACAACAACAACAACAACAACAACAAAACCACACACAATCCCTGTCGATTTTGTCCCTCCCAGAAGCTCCATAGTTTAGTGCAGCATAGCACACCACCACACCACACAGCCACCTCAACAATATGTGCTTCCATATACCACTCTTGACTCAAGGCCTAAGTTACAAAACAAAACAAAAAAGACAGAAAATTTATGAAAAAAAAAAGAAATGTCAAAACCATTCAGCCAAGCCAGCTAGACCGGAGTGTCACAGTCACAGTCACAGCCACTAATGTGCAAAAGTTTCTGTGCTCGCTGAGGGAGAAAACAACCAACATGGACACTCTCCCCCCCCCTCTCCCCACCCCCTTTACCCTTGTCAGATGACAGTTTAGATAGCTCTCGCACAGCAAAGCATGCATTGTAATTCACTTCAGAACTGGAAAATGGCTGTCACCAACACTTTTAGGCTTGTTGAAGCCTAGAGTAGTGGTTACGAGTATACCTTGTGTAACAAAGCGACAAAAACTTCCGCATGGAAGATTTTTATTAAAAAATCTGAATCAGGCCACTTTCTGCCTGTCTCAGCCTCCATGATATAATGCAAGAAATACAAAACAGATTGACTTAACATCCCCTAAGTCAAAATGTGGCTACTTCCGTGGTAGGCAAACAGTCACATAATGTGCAGGATCTCACCAATGGTCAACCTCACAGATGTTGTCAAGTAACAAAAAAAACCAACAACCAAGAAACAAACAAACAAAACAAAAAAACCCAATCAGACCAACATCTGACTCTGTACTTGATAATATAGAGAACACATGTCAGTCTTTGACTGTTGTTTGCTGATAATGTAACAATTTACAAATGCAAGGTGGATTACAACATCTGACTCAATACTTGATAATACAGACAGCACATGTGAGTCACTCCCTGACTCTTAACTACTAGCTGATATTGTAAGACACACAAGACAGATTAACATCCAACTCTATACCTGGCAGTTTAGAGAACACAGCTCAGTTATAATAATTGAGAGAACACAGGTCCGTGATTATGATAATTGATTATATACAGAACACAGGTCAGTCTTTGACTCTTAACTACTTTGCTAATATTAATCTACAGAACAGACCAAGCCATTTTCCTCCCATTTATGACTACCACCATCACTACAATACTAGCACTGCTACCACCACACCACTGCAGTCACTGTTATCATTAGCTGTAATGATCAGGAGGGTAATCAGCCAGACATGACTGCTCCACCACAACAGTCACTGTTATCATTAGCTGTAATGATCAGGAGGGTAATCAGCCAGACATGACTGCTCCACCACAACAGTCTCTGCTTTAACCCCCAGCCACACAGCTAGCTGCAGGCCATTATGGAGGCTGACATTTTCACGCTGACTGGTCACCATTCATCACACCATCCACAACACCACCGCCACATAAACAACAACACCAACATCCAGCTAAACACAACGCCGCATATATACACAACAGGCTCAACACCTATATCAAACAACACGTCTCATAAACCAAGGCGTTGGTATATTGCACACATCCGCATGATTCTACACTGACAAATGTATCACCCAAATATCAGTGTAGCGCCACACAACATGATGTTTCATTATATTTGGAGGGAATAATTGCAGGAGTAAAGTAGCGACAGAAGGGGGATGTGTCCCCCCACTAACCAAAATGGCTGTGACTGTGCTTCATCCTTCCATCCATCCGCCCAACACATTATCACGCAACATCTGGCTGGTCGGGCCATACTCACTTTTTTCCCTTTTACACTTTAGACTTTACTTTTCTAAAAAGGCTAATTTTTCACTTCTGAAACTTTGCCAAAGAGACTGAGGAAGAAAAATGTCCAAGGTTATATATTTAGATTTTTTCCTCCTTTCTTTTTTGTTCCTTGACTAGAGCTCCACGACTAGCCACATTTGATATTTGTGTGTACACAAGCAACTGCTTGTACCCACTATTATGGTAGATACATTCGGATTCCAACTTCAAGGATATGAACAGGGCCACTGCAGACTAGGCACACCCTCATGCATAAAATACAGAATCTTACAAAACAAAACAAAAACAAAACCTCCTTGTGTGTGTGTGTGTGTGTGTGTGTGTGTGTGTGTGTGTGTGTGTGTGTGTGTGTGTGTGTGTGTGTGTGTGTGTGGAGGTGGGGGTGGGTGGTCTAATTTCATAATCCAAATTCCAAAGGAATGGTCACTGCATACATGTATCGAAGCCCAAACATTAGATCAGACTGTTTTGTTGTTGCTGGTCTTCGGCCAGAGTTCAGAGGTTCACCAATGGTGAGAGTTTTGCTCAATTATATATAAATGTGACCATTTTTGCTGACCATTAATGCAGCTGCTCTGCATTCATATTTCTGGGAATGTCAGACATATTAACAGAGTCCTGTGGGCAGTACAGATGCAAAACAGCCTGCCTACACACAATCATGTTAAAACCCATACCATTTTCTTTTTTTTAATCATTTATTTATTTATTCATTCATTCATTCATTCATTCATTCATTCATTCATTCATTCATTCATTCATTCATTCTTTTATATCCAGGATAAGCACTCATGTACTTTTTTTTACATCCAGTCCCCATGTGTATGCAGTATTGTAAATCTTGTCATCTGTTCCCACTGGCACACAATGGCCTACTCTTATGAAAAGCGGAACAGGATTTAGCATGTGCGCAAGATGTTCTGCATGCGTTTGCACACAGGGCCACAGTTTATAGTCTCACCCGAAGGACTTTTGGGGAGAGTGGAGTCAGCACTGATGTTAACTCAAGGGGAAAAAATCCCCACAAATGGGAATCGAACCTGGGTCGTCAAATTGTGAGCACAATTTTCTGACCACTAGGCCATCTTGTCCCCCCTCCCCCCATCCTGTCTTTAATTAATTAAAGAGTAGGCCAGCTATATTCTGTGACACAGACGACAAGAACATACCCAGCTTGCAACACTGATACCTGGCAAGGTATGAGCTCCGCTAGGATTCAACACGTCCATGACACATAGCCTGAAAAATGTGTGCAGTGTCCCAAAGAGTAAGAAGAGAAGTCAAATCAATTTCTTGTGTCTCAGATTTACCCTTCTCCCTGTGTGTGTGTGTGTGTGTGTGTGTGTGTGTGTGTGTGTGTGTGTGTGTGTGTGTGTGTTTTGTGTGTGTGTGTGTGTGTGTGTGTGTGAAGTCAAGTCAAGTCAAGTCAAGTCAAGTCAAAATTTTATTTTCAGATGGTATATTGAGTGTGTGTGTGTGTGTGTGTGTGTGTGTGTGTGTGTGTGTGTGTGTGTGTGTGTGTGTGTGTGTGTGTGTGTGTGTGTGTGTGTGTGTGTGTGTGTGTGTGTGTGTGTGTGTGTGTGTGTGTGTGTGAGTATGTGTGTCTGTGTGCATGTGTGTGCATTTGTCTGTTTATGCATGTGCATGTGTGCATGCGTGAGTGTGTGCATGCATGTGTTAATGCGTGTGTGTGTTTCTTCTCTTGATTTTCACTCTGTGTGTGTCACAGATGATGATATCTAGCACACTTAGACACAGAATATTCAGCCAGCTGTTTGGTCCTGTAAACAAAAGTTTGTTTGATGGGGAGAGAGAAAATGAAATATGATATACTGCATGTGTGTATAATATAAATATGCTCAAAGCCCAAAACCTTTGTCAGTTATTGATCAATATCAGCTAAATGCCAAGGCCTATATTAAAAGGGTGCTTTGTCTCATGATGTTATCATGTTGATATAGGTTTCACCTCTTAGCACAACAACCCACACTCTCCTTTAATTAAAAGAGAGGAAAATCCTTTGAAGTCGGAGTATGGCTGCCTACATCACAGTGTCTGGGGTTTATCACAGTTCTTGATGAAACCATTGACGCTGGGGGCAACAGCAAAGTGAGAGGCTGCATGATCAGTGGCTTTCTTTCCCACTTATGCATAAATTCCACTTTACAGCTTAGTCTTTAGTGATCGACTAGGACTCTCTGACTAGAGGCTTGACTTGCACAGTCCTTATGTGCTGCTGCAGCCCTGGGGGCTAGTTGGCCTTTGGAGAACATCTCCAACACTGACTGTCCTTATGCCCACTTGGCTGAGAGAGTGGGGGTGTGCTGTGGGCAAGGCATCTCCGCTATAATCAAATTTCTGCCCAGTTTCCCAAACAGCAGCTGCCTTCTTTGCTGTTTCAGAGGTCATCGTTGAAACACAATGGACAAATACAGAATGAACTTGAAAACACACGACACACTCAAATTTATCATCACATCTCTTACGTTGTATTAGTTACTGTCTCACAGTGATTCCCAGTTGTGATCAGTGAGAAATGAGATTCATGGGATGACTAAAGTGTTTTTGACTTGACTTGAATAACTGCATATTCTGGGTAACCCAAAGGGTGTAAAGCTGAGGAATATACAACAACAGCAACAACAACAACAGCAACAACAAGATCAACAAGAACAACAACAACAAAAAACCACATACCCCATAGCTGAAACCTCCCCTACTACAGATCTACAAATCAGGCATCAGCGAATCTCAATCCTTCACTCTCCACAGGAAATAAATAATCATTTCCCCCAGCCAGTACCACAGACAGACAATCCTGATGACAGCAGCTGATAGACACCTCCCCTTCTCTGCTCACTCACCTCCCACCCCCAATGCAGCTGTCTCTTCTCTCAAAGCTCTAGCTCTGTCCACAATCCCACTCCACATCCCCCCCCCCCCCCAATCCCCAACACCACCACCAACCACCACCACAGTCTCATGACACCTCCCCTCCACCACACACACACCCCCACCACCACCAATCATTAGTCTCATGACACCTTCCCCCCCTCCCTCATTACCCCCTCCCTCCCTCTCAGTCTGCTGCTGGCTGTTTAATATTATTTTCAGTGTTCATACCAAACCATTTCATCACTGGAGGTGACATGAAATCATTATGACAGGTGAACATGTGGCCCATAAACAAGGGTGAAAACAAAGCAAACTTGCTGTGCATTTATATAAATAATACAGGAGACAACAAACCTGTGTGTGTGTGTGTGTGTGTGTGTGTGTGTGTGTGTGTGTGTGTGTGTGTGTGTGTGTGTGTGTGTGTGTGTGTGTGTGTGTGTGTGTGTCTGGTGTGATACTGAATTGAATACCTGCCAATATTATAAGAACAAGTAATGGAATCCCAAGTCTGTGCACAGCACAGCATGCAAGCAGTTTAGCCCTGATTCTCATTGATCAACACTCCCAACTGTTGGTGTACAGATCTTTACCACACTTATTTCCATCCCATCCCCAAAGCCGGACTCCAGTTACCTTAATGTTAAGTAAAAACATTTGCATACAGTATAAATAATATGCAAAATCACACTATTGGTGTACCTTGGAGCTCTAGCCAACAAATGAAAAAAAATCCCTTCTATGTCATTTTCTTCAACGTCATTCACTGTTACTTCTGATTAAAAAAAAAAAATCAACAGCTGTCTCTAGCTAAAAATCAGTAGAAAAAAGCCGTTTACTTATAAAAAACAAACAAAAAAAACCCAACAACAAATGTTTGCAAAAGAGACATGAGGAAAGTACTCCACATCCACACCCAGTCCTGGGAGGGAGGGAGGGAGGGCCTTGCAGCCAGCTGACCCCAGGAGGTGGAGAAAGAAGCACTGTGAACCCACACCTGCAGTCAGGGGCAGGAAGAAAAGCGGATCAACACAGAGGCAGAAAGAAGGGCCTGCAGAAAGGAGTGCAGGCCACAACTCCAACAGACCCACAACACACACAGGCCACAACTCCAACAGACCGCACAAAACACACAACAAAGGCCACAACTCCAACACACCTCACAACACACACAGGCCACAACTCCAACACACACTCACAACACACACAGGCCACAACTCCAACAGACCTCACAACACACACAGGCCACAACTCCAACAGACCACACAACACAAACAGGCCACCTTTGGGACAGAGAGATTGTTTCTCCTGCATCAGTCTCTACAACCATTAATGATGCTGCCCCAATGAAACAGACAGGAGAGCCATCATGTACAACCATGATCAGACTAATATGAAAAGACATGATTATAAATACCAATATACGATACAATGCAATAAATTTATAAAATATATACGTAACAATATCAGCTAACAACTATGAAATACTATACACCATAACTTCTGCCCCAGGAGTTGCAGTGTTATAATTGTGTCACTCCTTCATACACTAATAGTAATACTGCCTTGTATTATACATAACTTTCTACTCTAACGTCTCAGCGTCCCCTTCCCCTCTTTCACCCACACAGGGACTAGATGTAAAATATAAAAAAAATTAAAAAATCCCATGTGGGCTTCTTTCATTATCCACAAAATAAAGATGAAAAAAAAAAACTACACACATACACACGTATACATGTGGAGCCTACTATTAGTTCCAACACTAGTGCTTACTGCAGTGACCAATCATGCCTATAAACACTCACCCAAACCAGTGAGTAAGGAAGGACTGTGCCCCTGACCTTCAAGCTAATGTGGCATTGTAAGGTCTATGACCTGCCCACAGTGAAAACTCTACAGACTGACTACATGCATAGTACATTGCAGCAACCAGAGTCCAGTCTACCTCATGAAACACAAGCATGTTTTACATGTATAATTTCTGGGGGGTTTTCTTGTAGTAGTAGTACCAGGGTTTTACTAAATTTCTGATTCACTATTTCTAGTTTAACAAATATGCGTATGTCTATTTAAATCTGTCAGTAAATAAATAGCTGAGTGAATGAAACAATGGATGAATGAGTGCCTTTTTCTTTATACATGTGCATTTTTTTGTTTTGTTTTGTTTTCAGTTGTATTATATTCAACATATTCCAACATTCAATTTTTAAAAAGTCATTCTAAATGTATACATGCGTAAATTTATAAAGTTCTGTAAGACAACATACGGTGCATGATCCCGCACACATACATACAGTGCAAGCATACACACAGGTACACAAACACACACTATGCATGCGCACAGACACACAAAGTGACAAACACAAACACACACAAACACACACATACACACACAACCACAGAAACTAACACAGATTAGAGTACTTCAAAATAGGCATAGAAAGACTGGAGGGGGGGGGGGGGGAGAGAAAAATTATTACATGTAATGATGTATGTAATACACACATTCTTACACATTGACTTTCTACTAATCTATAACATGGAGGCTGAAGCACACACCCACCCACATATGTCACATTTACACATGTGCATACATGTGCATGATCACACCTGACCTAGTCACACACACACACACACACACACACACACACACACACACCACACACACACACACACACACACACACCACACACATAACCATACTGACTAGACTTTAAAAAGCAGTATTAATCAGGCAGGTGTTGCAGAGAAATGTGACACTGGGTTAGTGGGCACTGGAGTCAATGCCAGTGTGGATTTAAAATAAATGAGCTTGAATGACTCTTGGCACACAAAAATTTCCTTTTCTCTTTGTTTTGCTGTTGGAACACTGAAAAGGATATATATATATCCTCAGGGCAAACAAAAATGGCAAGGATTGGCCAGGATCAAAATGGCAGGTGTTTTGCAAACAAGCTGCTGATTGCAGAAAGACTTGAGATATATATTTGTTCTCCATTTATTATTTTATGCCAACGGCCATACCACGCTGAAAGCACCGGTTCTCGTCCGATCACCGAAGTTAAGCAGCGTCGGGCCGGTTAGTACTTGGATGGGTGACTGCCTGGGAACACCGGGTGCTGTTGGCAATCTTTGTAGCCGCTGTAGCCTAGTGGTTAGGGCGTTGGACTCGTAATCTAAAGGTTGCGGGTTCGATCCCAGCTATCGGCTATGGCATTGTGCCCTTGGAAAAGGCACTTTACGGCTATTTTCTCACCCCACCCAGGTGTAAAAGGGGTACCAACCTTGTGTTGGGGGTTAACCCTGCGATAGACTGGCGTCCTATCTAGGGGAGAGTCTATGACTCTCAGTCGCTTAACGCCACAGAAACCGGGATAAGCACCGGCCTGATGAGCCTTAGGCTCGGGGCAGACTTTAACTTAACTTTAACTTATTATTTTATAGCAGATCCTTATAATTCTCTGGATACCATTCTTGGTTTTAACACTTGGATTAGCACTTTTTTGTGATTCTTTTCATGTCTTCTCTCAGAAAATATTTTTCTTTTCAATTTTGTAATACTATGGACTGTATGGCTTTAAATTTTTCTTTCAAAATGTGTTTTTGTATCAAACTTTTTCCTTTGTGTGTGTGTGTGTGTGTGTGTGTGTGTGTGTGTGTGTGTGTGTGTGTGTGTGTGTGTGTGTGTGTGTGTGTGTGTGTGTGTGTGTGGTGTGTGTGTGTGTGTGTGTGTGTGTGTGAGTGAGTGTGTGTGTGTGCACATGTGTGCATGTGTGTGGGTGTCACTCTGTGTGTGTCACAGTGTGAGTGTGTTTATATATTATATATATATTTTTAATTTCTTTTATACTGAGGATAACAGAATAAGCACTCGTGTGCTTTTTTACATCTAGTCCCCATATGTATGCAGTTTTGTAAATCTTACCATCTGTTCCCACCGGCACACAATGGCCTACTATTATGAAAAGCTGAACAGGATTTAATGTGCAGAAATGTTCTGCGTGTGTTCACACATGGGGCCTCGGTTTATAGTCTTCTCCTAAGCCGCTAAGGACTTTTGGGGAGAGTGGAATTAGCACTGATGATATCTCCAGGGGAAAAATCCCCTTGTACAGGAATCAAACCTGCTCATCAAATTGCAAGCGCAATGTTCTGACCACTAGGCTATCCTCATCCTGTCCCCGGGTGTGTGTGTGTGTGTGTGTGTGTGTGTGTGTGTGTGTGTGTGTGTGTGTGTTATACATGTATACATGTGTGTGTGTGTGTGTGTGTGTGTGTGTGTGTGTGTGTGTGTGTGTGTGTGTGAGTGTGTGTGTGTGTTACTTCACTAGTTAATTACTGATGTATTTTGAAACACACATGCTATATTATGTCACACACCCACACACAAACACACACACATACACACACACTCTCCCCCCTCCCCCCCTCTCTCTCTCTCTCTCTCTTGGAGGTCTAGATCAGGTGCATTATTTAATTTTTAAGCTTGGATTTTGGTTAGAAAAATTACAAACATCTGTTTGTTAGCTTTGATATAGTGTAAGCCTAAAACAAAGTAAAAGTAAAACGCACACATACAGAAAGGTTGACCACAGCCAATATTAAACAATTATCCCCCATTCTTCTTTTTGCCTTAGAAATTCAAACTGGTTTCCCATCTAAGACTTATAGAGTTAGACTTCAAATGTAAGATCTAAATGAAAATCTATCCTGAAGCATGATCAGATAGAAGGGAGACCTTAAAACATGAAATCAAATGCTAGTAGTAGTAATCTAAATCATCAAAACATCATATAAATTAATGATCAAGATGCCATCATAAGTCATACATGGTAAGATATGTATGACAATGACATTACAACATCGTCTGTGAGTCACCTTCAACTATTGTTACTCAAAGTCACTGGGAATTTGCTCCCCCCCCCCCCCCCCAATCCCCCCTCCCCCCAACTTCCTTTGCAACCCACCCACCCGTACCTAA
>CM060319.1:73282128-73289628 GCA_030674155.1 Stramonita haemastoma
TTGTTGAGTATTGTATTTTGTATAGTATTGCGTTGCACTGGACTGCGTTCTATTGTATTGCATTGTATTGTATTCTGTTGTATTGTACACCTTGTTCAGTCACGGAAGGTTTCTTATCGAGGGAGCATGTCGCCACGAGAGCAGCGCCACCTGCGGTTTTTATGTCTACAGCGGAGGGCCTATTTGTTTTCCGATGAAAGTGAACTACAGTTTTGGTGTTTTGTGTTTGTTTGTTACTGTTTATTTTTTTTTCTTTCTTTTTGCTTTTTTTTGCATCCAGTGCCCGTGTGCATGCAGTATTGTAAATGTTGTCATCCGTTGCCACTGGAACAAACCGATGGATTTTTTTTGTGTTTTTGTTTCTTGTTGTTTTATTGCTGTTTTCTTTTGCACAGACACCTCTCTCGTTGCCGTGGGTTCTTTGACATGGGTCAAATGGGTCCTTGAAGTCGTGGGTTCGAATCTCTGCAGCGCCTGGTGAATTAGGGGGTGTGGATTTTTACGATCTCATTATCATAATTTAAACAGCAAACGTCCCACACCAGGTGACTCGGGGAACATTAAGCCCTAGATAACTTACGATCTCCTAAATCAACTTCAAGTGCAGACCTGCCAGTGCTTTCATTCCCTTCATGTATATATTTATACACACTCAGAAAATCAAAATATACACGTGTTATATTCCGTTATTCATGTCAGCGTTCGGTGGGCTAGGGAAACACGAACATACCCAACTTACATCCCCGACATCGGAATGTGGCTACCTTCACAGTAGAAAAAAAAAATCGATCGTATGCGCAAAATCTCACCATTGCTAAAACTAGGAGCTCTAGCCGACGAACGCAAAAAAAAAAAAGCATATTGCACTCACTCACACACCACACACACACACACACACACACACACACACACACACACACACACACACACACACACACACACACACACACACACACACACACACACACACACACACACACACACACACACACTCCTATAGACCCTCGGCTTATCTCCTTATCCAAAAAAAGACTAACACCCAGACCACCAATAGTGGATGTTAAAAAAAAAAATCCAGCTTCAGAGGAGAATTGAACCCGGGACCTCACTACCCAGACAAGGTGGCCTATATTAGAGGACCACTGCAGCGCAAACAAGGTGTCATGTGCTGGTGATGAAGTCAGTTATTGCATAAGGGGCTCAGAAATGAAATCCTCATCAAGGCTGTGGTCGTGATAAGTGATAGATAACACAGTCCTTAGTGGAAAAAGAATAGTGCGGTTATGATATCGTGGTGGTTTTTGTTGTTTGTTTGTTTTGTTGTTTTTTTGTTTTTTGTTGTTGTTTGTTGTTGTTGTTGTTGTTGTTTTTTTTTGGGGGGAGGGGGTCAGTTATTTTTTGGTTGGAGGCGTCAGAACTTAGTGGTAAGAGGCCCAAACTCGTGATGATTTCTAAGATGTAAGGTGGCAGGTACGGTTTAGACGTCCATCTACTTAACATGTAAACCGGGAGGTTCTGGGTTCGATTCCCAGTCTTGCCCTTTCTTCCCACTTTGACCGGAAAGTCGAAGTGAATATCAAGTCTTTTTGAAGGAGACTCTAAATCAGTCGGATCTATTATGCTTACAGATTTGTACGCGTCAAAAGAACCCACGACAGTTGAAAACCAGAAGGAGCAGGGAGGTAGCCTACCTCCCATCTGTCCCGGCAAAATGAGTAGTTTCGATTCCTACACTGTATCCCTGAGTCGGAATGCAGCTAACTTAATGGTGGTATGGAAAAATATACGGTCGCACATGCAAACATCTTTCCACTGGTGAACCTAGGAGCTCTAGCCGAGGAACGAAAAAAGTAAAACCAAACCACTTGGATTCAAACACCAAGGTACTTTTGATGTTCATCGGTTGAGCTATGCTGTTAAAAGAAAGCTAGTTGCCATGTATAAAACACTCTGGCTCTCCCCAAAGAAACAGTTTGCGAAACTAAACTTTTATGATTATGCTACCAAAGAATACAGACTGGAACCATATCTAATAAACTATGAAAACAAAACCTATATCAGTATATGAAGATTTTTTGTACATTTTGAGTAGGCCCAAGCTGCAATGATTTAATGACAGAGAAAGAGAGGCACCAAGATATATCCAGAGAGGACCGAAAATGTATATACTTTAACAGAATAGAAGATAAGATTTCCTTTAATCTATGAATGTGTGTTATGATGAACTCAGAAACAATTTGTTATTAAAAATTTAAACCAGAGACAAAGAACGTATATATATATATATATATATATATATATATATATATATATATATATATATATATATATATATATAATATATATATATATATAGGCTAGATAAATCAAAGAACATAATTGCAGTTGCATGATATCTGTCAAGCAGATATCATTTTGTATGAATGTTTTGATGGAAAAAAAGAGAAATAGAATTCAACATGTTTTTAGTGTACATCATTTCGAACCAAATAGATGAATATAACTGATGTTTGGTTTGTTGTGTCAAATAAATGTACATGAGTTGAATGGCTATAAAATAATCTGAATCTATATCTGAATCTGAACGTCATATCAAATGACGTAAGACATGCAACACACCCACAGCCTCTGCTTAAGCTAACTTGCGTCATTCGACTATGACGTCAAGGATGGAGAAAAGTTCAAGAGTTTGGAAAAGAAGCGTTCCATTTTCCCCATGAGGGGTAAAAAAGATTCGATATAGTCTTCAGATGTAAACGCTGGTATACAATGTAATGTAGGTGTTCATGAATTTTTGGATGCCACCCCAAAGATAATATATGAAAGTGACGCAAGGGCACCCCATAGATCTCCATTCCTGTGTTTTCGTATGTGCCAGATATTTCGACCCTACTTTCAGTTCTGGCCGAGGGAAGTAGCAGACCATCTCTACACTGCCAGCCTGATTCCGGACAACTAGATCTATGGGGCATTTTTTCAGGACACTGGTGAGTCGCATGTATTTTATGCCACAGCAGATTTTCTCTGCGCAAATTCGGGCTGCTCTCCCCGGAGAGAGCGCGTCGTCACAAGAGCAGCGCCACCCATTTTTTCCCCCTTTTTTGTCTTTTTCTGTCTGCAACTGTATTTGTTTCCCTAACAGAGTGGCATTTTTCAACAGAACTTTGCCAGAGACAGCCTCATTGTTGCCGTGGGTTCTTTTACGTGCGCTAAATAATGATGTGTAACTCACAGAACCTCAGTTTATGGCCTCACCCGAAAGACTAGCACCCAGACCACCACTCATTGTCTAATGGATGGGGCGTGTGTGTGTGTGTGTGTGTGTGTGTGTGTGTGTGTGTTGTGTGTGTGTGTCTGTGTCTGTGTCTGTGTCTGTGTGAGTGAATGTGTATGTGCGCGCGTGAATGCATGCATGTATGTGTGTGTATGCGCGCGTGCATGCAATCATGCATGCATGCGTGTGTGTGTGCATGTATATGCGCTTGTGTGAATGCATGCATGTGTGTTTATATGTATGTGTATGTGCGTGTGTGTGTGTGTGTGCGTGTGCGCGTGCGTGTGTGTGTATGTGTGTGTGTGTGTGTGCGTGCGTTTGCGTGTGTTGCAGTGCCTGTTGGCGGACTGCAAGAAGCGGATAATGATGGTGGTGGGGGTGGTGTGTGGCCTGGTGGCGGGCATCTTCCTGCCCATCTACGCCTATCTGCTGGGGCACATCATCAACGTCGTCAGTCTGCAGGGCACCAAGTAGGCACCCCGGCTCTTTGTTTGTTAGTGCTGCTGTTTGGGGATATTGTATCTCTCTCTCTCTCTCTCTCTCTCTCTCTCTCTCTCTCTCTCTCTCTCTCTCTCTCTCTCTCTCTCTCTCTCTCTCTCTCTCTCTCTCTCTCTCTCCCTCTCTCTCTCTCTCTCTCTCTCTCTCTCTCTCTCTCTCTGGATTGATGTTTTCAGTCATCTAACCTCATCATATTCTCATGTTTGATCTATAACCATTGCGCCTTTTTGTTTGTTTGTTTCTTTGTTTGTTTGTTTTTTATTTTATTATTATTATTTTTTTGGCTTTTTTGTTTTTGGTTTCTTTGTTTCTTTGTTTGCTTGTTTATTATTTAAATCAAAATCATCACTGATTCTTACTTCTTATTTTCGTTTCTGAATGAGTGCCTTTTTTTTTTTATAACATTACCTTAATATTGTATCTCTGTCTTATTTCTTACCTGTTGTTTGATACTTGGTATGGTTTGCTCTTGGTAATTGGATCATTATAATTGTTCTTGTTTTAGTTGAGGCTGTCTTTTTATCTTGATGTTATCCCTGAAAGGGGCGGGGACTGGATGTAAAAAAGCACATGCGTGCTTATCTATTATTCTCGAATAAAAGAATTTTGCCTTTGCCTTGCCTTGTCTCTCTGTGTCTCATTCTGTGTCTCTGTGGCTGTGTGTCTGTGTCTGTGTCTGTGTGTCTGTCTGTGTGTCTGTGTGTCTGTCTGTGTGTCTGTGTGTCTGTGTGTCTGTCTGTGTGTCTGTGTGTCTGTCTGTGTGTCTGTGTGTCTGTGTGTCTGTGTGTCTGTGTGTCTGTATGGTGTCTGTGTGTCTGTGTGTGTGTGTCTGTGTGTGTGTCTGTGTGTCTGTCTGTCTGTCTGTCTGTCTGTCTGTCTGTCTGTCTTCTCTCTCTCTCTCTCTCTCTCTCTCTCTCTCTCTCTCTCTCTCTCTCTCTCTCTCTCTCTCTCTCTCTCTCTCTCTCTCTCTCTCTCTCTCTCTCTCTCTCTCTCTCTCTCTCTCTTTGTGTTATGTGTGTGGTATGTGTGTGTGTGTGTGTGTGTGTGTGTGTGGTGTGTGTGTGTGTGTGTGTGTGTGGTGTGTGTGTGTGTGTGTGTGTGTGTGTGTGTGTGCGCGCGCGCGTGTGTGTGTGTTACACATATATACATATTTGTATGTATACATATGTACTATCATATGATGCAATGATCATGAAATACTGTAATACAATATGTTTTTTTTTTTTTTATCCCCCCCCCAATTTTTTTTAAAAAGAAAAAAAAAAAAGTGTATAATTATATATATATATATATGTGTGTGTGTGTGTGTGTGTGTGTGTGTGTGTGTGTGTGTGTGTGCGCGGGCGTGTGTGTGTGCGTATGTGTTTGTGCGTGCATGCGTGTGTGTATTTGTGTGTGACTGCGTGTGCATACGCGCGCGCGCACTTACGCGTACGTGTGCGCTGGTCAGCGAGACAAGGTTTTCGGAGTTGGACATGATGGCTGAGGTGGACAAGGCGATCTACCTGCAGCTGCTGATGATCGTGGCGGCTTTCGTCACCAGCTACTTTGCAGTCACCCTCTGGTCACTGAGTGCTGCCCGCATTGGGGTGGATGTGAGTGAGTCTGTGTGGTGTGTGTGTGTGTGTGTGTGTGTGTGTGTGTGTGTGTGTGTGTGTGTGTGTGTGTTGTGTTGTGTTGTGTTGTGTTGTGTTGTGTTGTGTTGTGTTGTGGTTGTGTGTGTGTGTGTGTGTGTGTGTGTGTGTGTGTGTGTGTGTGTGTGTGTAAGTGTGTGTGTTCTTCTTCTCATTGGTTTAATGTCCGTTCACTACAAGGTGATTTAGACAATGGTACATTCACGTTAAGAATGCACTGAAAAGGGGATGAGGGAAAAGGTGAAAGGATAAAGAATGTAATGGATGATGATAAATTTGTATAATTTCATTTATAGTAACTGACCTAATGGTGACTGGCAAATACTTTCTGCAACTGATACAAGGACATGCGACTCAGAATCATACAGAACACTTTGGATATTTCCTTTTTTTTTTTTTTTTTTTATAGATCTATTCCTTTGCTTTTATACGAAGCAATGAGCACAGGGCAATCAAACAATATATGGTGGACTGATATAATAGCAGAACAAGTGCAGAAAACATTTTTTGAATATGTAGTTTTCCAAGCATTTAGACGTAATTTATGAATTATAATTTCTATATTTCGTGGGCAACACAAACGATTTAAGTGAAATTTAAAAAAAACTTTGAATATATAGAGTTTGCAAGAATTGAAATAATTTCAAATGAAGATAAACGCAGACCTATACTATTAATCATTATGTCACTAGTACATTCTGAAGCACCGCGTTTTGCCAGAGAATCTGCCAATTCGTTCCAGTAAAGACCGCAATGTGATTGTACCCAGCAAAATTTTATCCCAATACCTTTAGAAACAAGAGAATGCACAAGGAACTTGATTTCAAAAATAACATAATTTCTCAGTTTAGAATCCCAATGTTTTAAATCCAGTAAAACTGATTTTGAATCAAAACAAAAAACGACATTGTAAATCGCAAGAGAAATATTTGTTCAAAAGATGATTAAGCGCCATAAAAATTGCGAACAATTCAGAAGTGAATATTGTAAAACCTTTTCCAATACAAAAAGATCTTTTTATTTTTAAGCCGGGTATAACGAATGCAGCCATGCACATGCCCGATTCTAATACAGACCTGTCCGTGTATACTTTCAAGTGGTTTAAATACTTACAGTTTATATGATTTTGAACCTCAGTTGTGAGTAGATTTTGATTAGTGTCCTTTTTTGTTTCTGTGTAGTCAATATCAAAATTTGCATATTTATGTTCCCATGGTGGAATCTGGGGAACTACTGGTAAAACTGGTACGTTTGATATATCGATATTATTTTCCTTCAAAAGGTCTTCAGTATAATTTCTTATGGGCTGCAAAAAAGAGATGTTCCTAGCTCTTTTTGGATAATCCTTTTGATTAATAAATATTTCATCGCGAACAGAATTTGAAACAGCAAGACTTCGAATGACATATTTAGAGACAGATAACATTCTTTGCTCAGAAAGTGGAAGTAAATGAGCTTCTGTATAAGTTTTTAGTGTACTGGCATGAATCGGCACTCCTAGCGCTGCTATCCAAACTTTGCAGCTTTTTTAAGAGATAATTTGGAGCAAAAAAATACACTTCTTGACCAAAAATTAGTTTAGACCGAATTAATGAAACAGCAAGATGCATGAGTGTTTTAGTATCCTGACTCCACGGCTGAGCACTCACAATCTTTAAGAAGTTTAATCGTTTCCTGGCTTTTAAAATCAAATTTTCAATATGCATTTTCCAGTTTAACTTGCTAGTTAAATGGACTCTCAAGAATTTTATGTCTTGTTTGTATTGAAGTGTGGCCCCATCAAGTGTTAATAACGGTAGTGTTTGGGTTTTTTTCCATTGTTAAAAAGAACTAGACAAGTTTTTTCTCCAGATAACTCCAATCCATTCTCTTTCATGTAATTACTAAGTTTATTCAGTTCAACCTGATAAATCTTTTGAACACATTTTATCACTCTACTTTTCGTATTCTTTTTAAGAGTAGTGTATCCACATGGCAATGTCATCTGCATATTGAGCAATAGTCGTATTTTTTGACAACGCCTGTGGAAGATCATGAATTAAGATAGAGAATAATATTGGTGCCAGAATTGCTCGCTGTGGTATCCCCATATCA
>CM060319.1:73294628-73299628 GCA_030674155.1 Stramonita haemastoma
ATCATCATTATTATTATTATTATTATTATTATTATATTATTATTATTATTATTATTATTATTATTATTATTATTTATCATCATCATCATCATCATCATCATCAATCATCACACCACACCACCACCACCACACACCACCACCACCACCACCATCCATCATCATCACCATCATCATCATCACCATCATCATCATCATCACCACACCACCACCACCACCACCAACCACCACCACCACCACCACCATCATCATCATCATCATCACCACCACACCACCATCATCATCATCATCATCATCATCATCATCATCATCATCATCATCATCATCATCATCATCATCATCCCTGTCCTCATTGTTATCCTGATAATAACCATGACACGGTTGCAGAGGGTGCACAAAATGGCCATCGAGTATTACCAGAGCCGCGTGACGGCAGGACTGGCAGCTAAGGACGTGCTGTGTAAAATCAACTCCATCCATGCCTTCAACTCCATTGACACTGAGTGCAGGAGGTCAGAGAGAAGGGAGGAATCAACGAATGATTGAATGAATGAATAAATAAATAAATGAACGAACGAATGAATGAATGAATGAATGAATGAATGAATGAATGAATGAATGATGAATGAATGAATGAATGAATGAATGAATGAATGAATGAATGAAGTTAATTGAATAAAATAAAAGAATGAATAATGCATAATTGAATAATGAAGAATGAATGCATAATGAATGAATGAAACGAATGAATGAATGAATGCAAATGAATGAATGAATGAATGAATGAATGAATGATTGAATGAATGATTAATTGAATGAATGAATGAATGAACGCACGAATGAATGAATGCACAAACGGACGAATGAATGAATGAATGAATGAATGAAATGAAATCTTTATTTTTAAAGGGTGAAAGATAAGCATTCACATACTTTTTTTCATCCGATTGATTGATTGATTGATTGATTGATTTAATCTTTTATATCGAGGATAATGGAATAAGCACTCTTGTGCTTTTTTACATCCAGCCCCCGTGTGTATGCAATTTTGTAAATGTCATCTGTTCCCACCGGCACACGATGGCCTACTCTTACGAAAAGCGGAACAGGATTTCACGTGTACACAAGATGTTCTGCGTGCGTTCGCACACGGGGCCTCGGTTTAAAATCTCATCCGAAGGACTTTTTGGGGAGAGTGGAGTCAGCACTGATGTTAACTCCAGGAGAAAAATCCCCTCGACCGGACTCGAACCCAGGTCGTCAAATTGCCAGCACAATGTTCTGACTACTAGGCTATCCACCCCCCCCCCCCCCCCCTCCGAGAGAGAGAGAGAGAGAGAGAGAGAGAGAGAGAGAGAGAGAGAGAGAGAGAGAGAGAGAGAGAGAGAGAGAAGGCAAGGCAATGTAAGGCAAGGCATGGCAAGGAAAATTCTTTTATTCGAGAATAATGAATAAGCAGTCATGTGCTTTTTTACATCCAGTCCCTGCCCTTATCAGGGATACATCAAGATAAAAAAAACCCTTTAATTAAACAACAACAATAATAATGATCCAAATACCAAGAGCAAGAAACCATACCAAGTAGCAAACAACAGACAAGAAATAAGAAAGTAAAACATTAATAAAGTAGTTTTTTTTTAAAGGCACACATTCAGAAATTGAAATAAGAAGTAAAAATTAAATGAACATTCTGGTTTGAAAAAAAAGCGCAATAAAGAGCAAACATGAGAATATAATGAGGTAAACCACTGAAAACATCAATCCACCACCATTTATAACAAAATAAGTCATACAAATCATAACATTTTGATAAAAGGGGAGAAGAGAGAGAGAGAGAGAGAGAGAGAGAGAGAGAGAGAGAGAGAGAGAGAGAGAGAGAGAGAGAGAGAGAGAGAGAGAGAGAGAGATCTTTATTTTCCAAGGGCTACAGATAAGCATTCGCATAAATTATTTTCCTTCGGCCCTTGCCCTGAATAGGGGCTATCAACAAATCAAGAAGCAACGCCTTCGCAAAAAGCAAAACTAAAAAACAACAATCTGACAATCAGTAAGAAATGGAACAAGGAGTAAGTAAACGAACAGTTCACTGCAGGTACACGTTCTCTCCTGTTATAAAAAGAAAGAAAGAAAGAAAAGAAACGCACACATTTCCTGAGAAAAGTAAAACTAAATTGTCAACAGCCTGAAGACAATGTTGGGCTTAACGCTCATTTCTATAGCCTGCTGTCTCTGGGAGAGATTTGCATGCAGGGTGTGCGGGATATGTACTTACAAAGCCTCTTTCACTCCTTTTTCATTTGTAGCAGGATGAGGGTAGCAATAGTCTATTATGCCGAACAGAGAACATCTACAATCAACAATTTTTTTTTCAAAAGCAAGTTAGGAAAAATATTAAAAATACAATTTATCTTTAGTTTATCTTATTTTGCCTATACGTCCATCGGTCCATGTTGCGCTAATGCGCGGCGCCTAGAATTCCCTCCCCTGACCATGAAAAACACTGCTGCCTTCTTTAAAACTACTAAAATTCATAAAGGATTGTCGCCCTATGCTTTGAATTGCCTCCCTTAGCAAGAACGCTGTTGTCTTCTTTGTTCTTACTAAAATTCATCAAAGGACCGCCGTTTCAGGGGGGTTAATTAAAGAAACCCACAAAATAACTTACAAACACGAAGAATTCTTTCGTGTCTAGTTTTGAATAACTGACATCATTTACATCCCTAAAATACCATACTCAAAAGCGGAGAGAGAGAGAGAGAGAGAGAGAGAGAGAGAGAGAGAGAGAGAGAGAGAGAGAGAGAGTTTTTGTAGACACGTCTTATTGAGAGAAAAGAACAAGCACATGCAATGGCTTCGTTTCTGCATCCAGCTCTCAAACAGATCGGAAGAGTAGGCCATCGTGTGCCGGTAGGAGCGGATGACAAAATTATAACAAACCAGCATGCACACAGGTGTCGTGTTTAGACACCATCCCTGAGGAAAAATCGGGGAGTTGGAGTCCCAGAGCGGCTCGGGGCTGTAGGTATATGGCAACGGTACTGGAACCATTCGTATCGGTCAATGCCCTTCCAATGGATCATTCCAGTGCCGTGGAGAAGGGGGGTCTGCTGCATGGGTAACAGCTTGCCCTCCATACATACTTGCCCAGGCTTTGCGCTCTAAAGTGTACAGCAGCAACAAGACAACAGCAGTTGATCATCGTTGTTCGTCGTTGATCTTTGCGCCTGGTGGCAGCATGATCTGTGGCTCTGTAGGTCAAATGCAAGCGCTTTGATTTGTCTTTACAAGAGATAGCGCTATACAAATTCCATGTATTATTATTATTATTATTAAACAAGAAAATCCATCTTAATAAAAACAAACGAGAGAGAGAGAGAGAAGAGAGAGAGAGAGAGAGAGAGAGAGAGAGAGAGAGAGAGAGAGAGAGAGAGAGAGAGAGAGAGAGAGGGTGAGGATGCAGTGCCAGACAAGAGAAGATTTCATGTGAATGGAGATAGCTGTGTATTTTTTCACTAGAAACAAAATGATACTTTTGTTTAAAAGTAATTAGACCTGTCTTCACATCAATTATAGCTGAAATTTTATTATTATTTTTCTTCTTTATTTATTCTTTTATTTCAAAGGTAATGGAATAACCATTTATGTGGGTTTAAAAAAAAAATTATTATTCCATCCAGTCCCCGTGTGTATGCAGTATTGTAAATTTTGTCATGAAGTCCCACCGTTATTCCGCTCATGTGTATGTGTGCAGCGTGCGTGCGTGTGTGCGTGTCTGTGTTTTATTTATTTATTTATTATTCTTTTATATCGAGGATAATGGAATACGCAATCATGTGGGTGTTTTTTTTTTTACATCCAGTCCCTGTGTGTATATTTGTTTGTGCGTGCGTGCGTGCATGCGTGTGTTTTATTTATTCATTTTTTTATTGTAATCTTTTTATCGAGGATAATGGAATAAGCACTCGTGTGCTTTTTTTTTTATCCATTCCCCGTGTGTATGCAGTTTTGTAAATATTGTCATCTGTTCCCACCGGCATCGGCATGTGTGTATGTGTGTGTGTGTGCGTGCGTGCTTGCGTGTGTGTATGCATGAGTGTGCGTGTGTATGCGCGTGCATGCGTGTGTGTGTGTATGCCTGTGCGTGTATGTGTGTGTGTTTGTGTGTTTATGTGTGTGCGTGCATGCGTGTGCGTGTATGTATGTGTGTGTGTGCGTGCATGCGTGTGTTTTTTTTATTATTTTTTTTATATCGAGGGTAATGGATGTGTGTGTGTGTGTTGCATGCGTGCATGCGTGTGTGTATGTGTGTGTGTACTTGCGTGCGTGCGTGCGTGCGTGCGTGCGTGCATGTGTGTGTGTGTGGTGTGTGTGTGTGTGTGTGTGTGTCAGATTTCAGAGGCATCTGCAGTGGCAGTGGCGGGAGGAGGGGATGAGGGCGGTGGTCTTTGGCCTGGGTTCTTCTCTCCCCTGGGTGGTCAACGCTTTGTCCTTTGTGGTCATCTTCGGTTACGGCAACTACCAGGTGTACAACGCCAATGTGCTGCCCGGAACGTCCTGCCTGTAGGCCTGTCTGTCTGTTTGTTTGACAGTGTGACTGTCAATCTGTGTCACAGTCTGACACTCTGTCTGCCTGTTTGTCTGTAGCACTGTCACTGTTTGTCTGTGTGACAGTCACTCGGTCACTCTGTCTGTCTGTGTCACTGTTGCTTTCTGTCTTTATTCTGTCTTTTACCGCTCCCTTTTGTTACAGTGGAACCTTAGAGCCAGTAGACTAATTCAAATTCATTCGAAGTCGAACAAAGTAAAATCGAGATTTTCTTTAAAAAAAAAAAAAAGAGCAAACAACAACAACCAAAAAAGAAAAAAAGAAACAAACCCAACAACCCCAAAACAACCCAAAAAGTCGACCGCGACTGATTCTCTATTTACTGTCATGCCTATGTTGGCTGAGAACAGTCCCCAGTGACCACCATCCAAGTGACCCAGAAGCAGTGCATGGTATC
>CM060319.1:73309628-73312128 GCA_030674155.1 Stramonita haemastoma
GAGGGAGAGGGGACGGGCGCCGCCCTCAATATGCTGGCCCCTAGAGAAGCTGAGGCCTCGGATGCCACGCTCCCCTACGACCACATAATGTTATGAGAACAACTTTATCTTTTTACCTTATAGACATGTTTTAGTGTGTGTGTGTGTGTGTGTGCGTGTGTGTGTGTGTGTCTGTGTCTGTGTCTGTGTCTGTGTGTCTGTGTGTTTGTGTTTGTATGTGTGTCTGTCTGTGACTGTGTTTGTGTGCACGCACGCGTGCACACTTCCAACATCTGTTCACCTGGTGTGCATTAATATATTGCAGCGACATTAAGAGAGTGGCGAAGAAACAGCAGACAATTGGAGACTTTTGGTAAGATTGCAGTTCTCTGTCTCCGCTCATGCCATTAGTCTTATAATTGTTATATCCCCTGTAGGGATACTGGGGGTCGGTTTATATGAATAACACCCCCACCCTCTGGAAATCTATGAGCTAGGAATTCCTTCATTTCTCTCCCTATCCTTCTTTCTGTGTGCTTCCTTTTTTCTTGTCACCTCTTTCTTGTCTAGTTTCTGCCTTCTTGGTCCATTTTCTCGCCTTTTTTCCCAATACAGATACTTAGATGATAGCAGATCTCTCTCCCATGTCGAAGTTAGATGCACTGATCTTGCTGCTACTGCTGCTGCTTCTTGTTGTTATTGTTGTTGTTGTTGTTGTTGTTGTTGTTGTTGTTGTCTCTTCTTCTTCTTCTTCTTCTTCTTCTTCTTCTTCTTCTTCTTCTTCTCTCTTCTTCTTCTTCTTTGCTGAACGCTAAGACAACTATTCCTGTCATAAGACCAAAAAATGTGTCGCGCTGCCATTAAATCTATTAGAGAGAGAGAGAGAGAGAGAGAAGAGAGAGAGAGAGAGAGAGAGAGAGAGAGAGAGAGAGAGAGAGAGAGAGAGACGGACAGACAGACAGACAGACAGACAGACAGACAGACAGACAGAGACAGAGAGAGACAGAGACAGAGACGGTGAGAGAGACAGAGATACAGAGACAGACAGACAGAGAAAGAGAGAGAGTGAGGGAGAGGGAGAGAGAGACAGAAACAGACAGACAGACAGAGAGACAGACAGAGAGAGGGAAGCAAAGCCTGCACTGTGGTTGCCAGAGAACACAGTGGAGAGGCAGTATGCCCGCCACAAGAGGGACTGCCACACCAAGAACCGAGTCTTCACCACCGCCATGAAGCAGATTGCCGAGGAGTACAAGAGGTCTTCCTTGGTCGTGAGTTCTTCTTCTTCTTCTGATTTAATAACAACATTCCTTCCTCACCTAGAGCTCCCAGGTTCACCCATGGTGAGATGTGCGCGTATGCAACTGTTCAGCAACATCGCAGCGATAGTGCAGGGCCCCTCTGGCTGGTGGCCCCTCGGCGACCTGACTGATTCTGTATACCACTTTATGTCACAGAAGATTTCTCTGTGTGAAATTCGGGTTGCACTCCTCGGGAGAGTGCGTCGCCACAAGTGCAGCGCCTACCCTTTATTTTTGTTTCTTTTTCCTCTCTGCAATTGTATTTGTTTCCCTTTCAGAGTGTTTTTTTTTTCTACAGGATTTTTCCAGGGACAACCCCCCTGTTGCCGTGGGTTCTTTTACGTGCGCCAAATAATGATGTGTAACACACGGACGTTGGTTTATAGTCTCATCCGAAAGACTAGGATGGACTCCCTGTAGACTTCCGACCCTTAGGATGAGACACAATGAGTCTGGGTATGGCTGTGGCGGGGAGATTGAGATGGGAGGTGTGGGAACAGCAGGACAGGAACGTCACAGGAGATGAGGGTAGGCAGCCAAAAAAGTGTTTATTTCACCGAAGTTCACCAACAGTGAGATTTTTGCCTCTGTGTCCATTTTTTGCCTTATCCTGAAGGTAGCTGTAATCTGAAACCGGGATGATTTCAAAAACACCGACATCAGTTTGAAAAAAAAGAAGTATCGTCATTCTTTCTTACCAGCAGAAAAGGCCTACTCTTCCGAAAGGCAGAATGGGCTTTATACACGGGACATCGATTTATAGTCTCATCCGAAGGACTTTTGTGGGGAGTGGAGTAAGTACTAATGTTGTATAACTCCTGGGGTAAAAAAGATTGACTTGACCGGTACACAAGTAAAAGGGACAAAACTTCTAATCTTCGAAAGAAATCCATGTTATGATTTGCCTCCCTTCCACTGTAAGCTGGAGTTGAGTTGAGTGGTGACCTTGCTTGGTTTTGTTTTTCTTCAGTATCAGTGATTCTTTTATATCGAGGATAATGGAATAAGCACTCTTGTGATTTTTTACATCCAGTCCCCGTGTGTATGCAGTTGTGTAAATCTTGTCATCTGTTCCCACCGGCACACAGTGGCCTACTCTTACGAAAAACGGAACAGGATGTAACGTGTGCGCAAGATGTTCTGCGTGCGTTCGCACACGGGGCCTCGGTTTACAGTCTCATCTGAAAGACTTTTGGGGAGAGTGGAGTCAGCACTGATGT
>CM060319.1:73319628-73349628 GCA_030674155.1 Stramonita haemastoma
TGTACAGAATTTTGCCAAGGACAACTCTTGTTATCGTAGGTTCTTTTAAGTGGGCTGATTAAATTTTGTGCCAGACTAACACCCAGACCACCACTCAGGGTCTAATGGATGGGGTAAAAGTTTTGGGCCCAAACGGGATTCGAACCACCGCACACTTCTGACCCGGACTTTTCGCTTTCTAGACAGGCGATTATAACCCACCCACATACATGCAATACACATGGGGACTGGATGTAAAATAAAGTTCATGAGTGCTTTTACCAGAATCCTCGAAATACAATAATGATAAATAGATAAGGAAATACATAAAAGGAATAAAATATAAAAGATCAATCAATCAACCATTCACACCGAACCCCTTCCCCACACCACCCCCACCACACACAACCCACACCACACCCCACCCCACCCCACCCCACACCCTACCTGACCCCACCCCACCCTATAATTATGGGGTCTGTATATCAAACATCTCAGATAGCAGGGACTGTACAGTTCAATGGTCAGAGCACTCGCTTTCCCCAAACCAAGGTTAAGTAAGCAACATCAAGCGTGGTTACCAAATGAATGGGCAACAGCCTGCGCGCCTTGGCTTCAGTACAGTTCCCCAGTTCACCCAGCTGTAAATAGATACCTGCCCTCTTTAGGGTCAGGGAAGGTAAAGCAGTGAGGGAGAGGAGATGGGCGCCGCCCTCAATATGCTGGCCCCTAGAGAAGCTGAGGTTTCTGACGCCTCGCTCCACTACGACCACACAGGTTATTTACTATTTAAAAATAAAATCTATTTATTCTTTTATATCGAAGACAATGGAATAAGCACTCACGTACTTTTCTTTACATCCAGTCCCTGTGTGTATGCAGTTTTGTAAATCTTGTCATCTGTTATGGGGACACCTTGACCTTGTTGCCAGATGGTGGGTGTACGGCTGGGCGGGCTGTTGGAGTCGGCCAGCGGGCTGGTGGGGGCGGTGAGCATGGCGCTGTACATGGACTGGAGGACGGCCCTGCTGCTGTCCACCTTCGTCCCCATGGCGCTGATGGGCAGCGTGCTCAAGGCCAAGGCAGACCTCCTGGCGGAGAAGAGCAGGGACCGCAAGATGAAGGAGGCGGGAGAGGTAGGTGTGAGGGTGGGGGTGGTGGGTAGGGGGGTGGGATGGTGGTGGTGTGTGTGTGTGTGTGTGGGGTGATTGTGTTATGTTGTGTTGTGGGGGAGGGGGGGTTGGTTGGTGCTGCAGGCCCAAGCCGACCTCCTGGTCGAGAGGAGCAGGGACCGCAAGATGAAGGAGGCGGGAGGTGTGTGTGTGTGTGTGTGTGTGTGTGTGTGTGTGTGTGTGTGTGTGTGTGTGTGTGTGTGTGTGTGTGTTGATTTGTGTTATGTTGTGTGTGTGCGTGTGGGGGGGGGGGAGGTGATTGTGTTGTGTGTTGTGTGTGTGCGTGTGTGTGTGTGCGTGTGTGTGTGTGCGTGTGTGTGTATATGTGTGTGTGTGTGTGTATGTGTTGTGTTGTGTGTGTGTGTGGGGTGGTGGTGGTGGTGTGGGGTTGGGTCGTCAAATTGCCAGCGCAATGTTCTGACCACTAGGCTATCCGCCCCCCCACTACACTACACTACACTACACTACACTACACTACACTACACTACACTACACTACACTACACTACACTACACTACACTACACTACACTACACTACACTACACTACGATGCAATATAATACGTTACAATACATTACAATACATAACAATACTATGCAATACACTTTGGCATGATGTGGCATGGTGTGGTGTGGCATAATGTGTGATGTGGCATGACGTGGTGTGGCATAATGTGTGATGTGGCATGATGTGGCATGATGTGGCATGCTGTGGTGTGGCAGGTGTTTATGGAGGCAGTGGAGAACATCAACGTCATCACTAACCTCAACATGAAACAGATGTACATGGACAAGTTGGTGCAGATCATCGAAAAGGCTGGAAGGTAGGAGTTATCTGTCTGTCTGTCTGTCTGTCTGTCTGTCTGTCTGTCTGTCTGTCTGTCTAACCTATAGATGAGGGTGTAGGTGTGCTACATCGTACACCTGCCTATCTCAAGGGAGACGGGATAGCTTAGTGGTCAGAACATTGCGCTCACAATTTGACGACCCGAGTTCGATACCCATTCGAGGGGACTCTTCCCCTGGAGTTAACATCAGTGCTGACTCCACTCTCCCCAAAAGTCTTTCGGATGAGACTTTAAACCGAGGCCCCGTGTGCAAAAGCACGCAGAACATCTTGCGCACTCGTTAAATCCTGTTCCTCTTCTCGTAAGAGTAGGCTATTGTGCGCCTGTGGGAACAGATGACATTTACAAAACTGCATACACACGGGGACTGGATAAAAAAGCACATGAATGCTTATTCCATTATCCTCGATATATATTTTTTAATAAAAAAAAGGTCTCACTATTTCCCCAATGGGAATACCCAGGGGCCTGTCAGCATAAAGTCTGTCTGCCACAAGCTGTCAATAGAGTACAGGTGTGCTTCCTCCCTTACTTACCTACCTGTCTGTCTGTTTATCAATATCTATTTATCTACATATTTATCACGTGTGCATGCGTGTGCGTATGCTGTGTGACAGGAAAGCGAAGCGGTACGCGCACCTGCAGGGCGTAGGGTACGCAGCGGTCAGCATCGTCATCTTCACCTTCTCCAGCTTCTTCTTCGTCATCCTGCGTGCACATCCCCAGCCCATGGCCAAGTTCCCCTTCATCTTCCTGTCAGTATCAACCCCCCTCCCCTCCCCCCTTCCCCCCGGCCTTGCCCTCTGTCCTGTTAGCTAATGGCTAGTTAGTCATTCGGGTGAGACTATAACCCGAGGCCCTGCGTGTGAAAGCATGCAGAACATCTTGCGCACACGTTAAAACCCCATTCCGCCTTTCGGAAGAGCAGGCCATCGTGTGTTTGTAGGAGCGGGTGACAAAGTTACAACAACAAAAAAACCAGCATACACACAGGTGTCGTGTTTAGACACCATCCCTGAGGAAAAATCGGGGAGTTGGAGTCCCAGGGCGGCTTGGGGCTGTCTATAGCAACGTTCTGGTGGCTCCTGCGACGGTACTGGAACCATTCGTATCGGCGACTGCCTTTCCAATGGACCATTCCAGCGACGTGGAGAGGGGGGGTTTGCTGCATGGGTAACAGCTTGCCCTCTATACTTACCCAGGCTTTGCGCTCTAAAGACTAGAGCGCAACTCCGCAGTCTTCCGAGACTGATGGGTGCCTACTACTACTATACTACTACTACTACTACTACTACTACTACTACTACTACTACTACTACTACTACTACTACTATACTACTACTACTATTACTACTACCACTACTACTACTACTACTACTACTATTACTACTACCACTACTACTACTACTACTACTACTACTACTACTACTACTACTACTACTACTACTACTACTACTACTGAGTTAGTGCTTGACCCTTAGTGACCAGTTGGGTAGGACACCTACCGAAAAACAACGTAAAACACAAAAACACAAAAAGTAACAAAAAAGCTGGTTTTGAATCAGGTCACCCCCTCCCTCCCTCCCCCTACCCCGTTGGGATCATCCCCTCGCCCCCCCCCCCCCCCCATCTCCTCCCTGCCTCACTTCATCCTCACCCTATCCTGGATCAATGGTCTAGAGGTAGCCTAACCCACCTGCCCAGAAAGCAAAAAGTCCGGGTCGGAAGTGTGCGGTGGTTGGATCCCCGTTTGGGCCCGAAACTTACCCCCCTCCCCCCATCCATTAGACTGTGAGTCGTGGTCTGGGTGCTAGTCTTTCGGATGAGACAGTAAACCGAGGTCCTGTGTGTTAGACATGATTATTTAGCCACACGTAAAAGAACCCACGACAACACGAGAGTTGTCCCTAATAAAATTCTGTAGAAAAAAGCCACTCTAATGGGGAAACAAATCCAAGTGCAGACAGGTCGAAACCGGTCTTTTACCCCTAATCTCACTAGTTACGAACGTCAGAGCTCTAACCGAGGAACGAAAAAACAAACCCAACACAAAATCCTGCTAGTCTGTGAAGTCAGGGGGTCGGGTCTCGGTGTCGGGGTGTTGTGAATGAGGGGTGGGGATTTTTACGATCTCTCAGAATAACTTCAAGTGCGGGCCTGCCAGTGCCTTCATTCCCTTCTTGTTTATATATATATATATATATATATATATATATATATATATATATATATATATATATATATATATATATATACATATATATGTGTGTGTGTGTGTGTATACATACATATATATGCATATAGATATACATGCAGAAGATTAAAAATGCACACTAAAGATCACATAGTTCATGTCAGCATTTGGTGAGGTTACGGAAACACGAACCTACCCAGCATGCAATCTGTGCAATGAAATGAGCTGCTCTGAAGATGGAATGTGTCAGCTGAGACCAGCGGGCAAATAAACCGATGTCTTGTGTGTGAACGCATGTAGAACATTTTACGCATATGTTTAAACCTGTTCCACATTTTGAAAGAGTAGGCTATTACGTGCCGGTAGGAAGGGGTGACAAAATGAGCAAAACAAGCAACCAACCAACCAAACAAACAATCAAACGAACGAACGAACGATCAAACAAACCAAAACGCCAGGTATCTTGATGCATTGATGCCTTGATCACCTTGATGCCGTGTTTGGACCTCATCCCTGAAGTCAGAATGCAGATACCTTGATGGTGGGCAAACAGGGGCATAAGCAAAATCTCACCCTCGCTAAACCTTGGAGTTCTAGCCGAGGGACGAACTAAATATCTTTCTTTTTCTCTCTCTTGTCTTACCCCACTCCTTCCCACCCCCCGCCCTTCTCTCTTCCTCCGTCCACTATATCTTTCTTTTTCCCTCCTCTGTCTCTATCTGTCTGTCTGTCTGTCTGTCTGTCTGTCTGTCTGTCTCTGTCTCTATCTGTCTGTCTGTCTGTCTGTCTGTCTGTCTGTCTGTCTGTCTGTCTGTCTCTCTCTCTCTCTCTCTCTCTCTCTCTCTCTCTCTCTCTCTCTCTCTCTCTCTCTCTCTCTCTCTCTCTCTCTCTCTCTCTCTCTCTCTCTCTCTTCCCTCCCTCTCTATACTTGTCTGTCTCTATATGTCTGTCTGTCTATCTGTGTGTCTGTCTCTCTCCTCCTCTGTCCCCCTCCCTCTCCCTTTCCCTCCCATCACCCCCCCCCTCTCTTACTCAACCCCCTCCTTGCCCGGTCCTCCCCCCCCCACACACACACACATTGACTGAACTAACAGTGAGTGTTGGCGGTGCAGGGCCTTCTCCTGCCTGTCGTTCGGCGTGTCCGGGGTGGACCTGACGTTACCCAGGACGGCCCTGATGCGCTACTCCAAAGCCAAGGCCGCCGCCTCCAGGGTGTTCTCCCTGATAGACTCCCCCGTCATGAAGGCCCCGCCCCCTAGGGGGAAGGTGCTGGTACGTACTAGGTCACGGTGTGTGTGTGTGTGTGTGTGTGTGTGTGTGTGTGTGTGTGTGTGTGTGTGTGTGTGTGTTTGAGTGTGTGTGTGTGTGTGTGTGTGTGTGTGTGTGTGTGTGTGTGTTGTGGTATTTCTCTTTTGTGTCTGTCTCTCTCTGTCTCTCTTCCTACATCCCTCTGTCTCTCTCTCTACCTCTGTCTGTCTTTGTCTGTCTCTCTCTGTGACTCTGTCGCTGTCTGTCTGTCTGTCTGTCTGTCTGTCTGTCTGTCTGTCTGTCTGTCTGTCTGTCTGTCTGTCTCTCTCTCTCTCTCTCTCTCTCTCTCTCTCTCTCTCTCTCTCTCTCTCTCTCTCTCTCTCTCTCTCTCTCCTCTCTCTCTCTCTCTCTCTCCTGTTTGTCTGTGTTCCTTGTTCAGTGTTGGTGCTTTGAAAGAAGAACTGAGTAACCTGAAGCAAGAGTTAGACAACCTTAGGACTGAAAATGTAGACTTAAAACAGTCAAATTCAGGATTGAAGGATAGAGTTGAAAAGCTAGAAAAGAAATCAGAGGAGTTAGAAGGACAGTCAAGACGAAATAATGTGATTTTTCATGGGTTAGAAAAGAAAACTGATGAGACTGGAGCTGATTGTGAAAAGATTGTGAAAAATCTTCTGTCAGAAAAAATGGATGTAGCTGACATCAAGTTTGATAGAGTGCACAGGATAAACTCTAAACCCAACTCTCCTGTTATTGCTAGGTGCTGTTTCTTTCAAGATAAGCTTAGAATACTGAAGGCAAAGACTCGGCTGAAAGGTTCAAAGATTTTTGTAGATGAAGATTTTTCCCTAGCTGTTAGAGAAGTTAGACGCAAACTGACCCCATATTTAAAGAGTGCCCGAGCAGAAGGAAAAAATGTGAGAATGATCTTTGATCATTTGATCATTGATGGTGAAAAGGTGACCGTCAATGATCTAGGAAGAAATGAATAGCGTGTTGGCCGGCCCATACACACATCTGTCCATAGAGGCAATACACAGGGTAGGGACAAAAGTAAACGTACACCGCCTCAGATAGATACTGACGTAATAGGCTCACGGCTTTGTGCTGTAAGCCTAGTGAGCGAGAAAGACACTGCGAGTGTGGAAGACACGGCGCGTGGCGTCGTTGTTGAAGGCAAAGGCGGGTTCGGACTAGGCCTAGGCCTAGCACAAGCTAAGCCTAACGATGAGTCAGCTAGATTTGGACAGTGTTCAAATAAAGATGATGATCATAGTACTGTTGAATACATTAGTTCCGCATCTTGTCATATAAATGAAATTGATGAAAGGGTCAGTCTATATAATGTGGTAGATCAATTGAATTGTGGTAATACGAATAGAACAAATAAACCTTTTTCATTTTTGTCCTGGAATGTTTATGGGTTGCTGTCAAAACTCTCTGATGGAGATTTCCTATCGTATGTGCGTAGCTTCGATTTTATTTGTCTGACAGAAACATTCCTGGAAAATATCCAGTCAGATGTTTTTAGTAGCTATAAGGCCTTCTGTAAGTCGGCAGTTAAAGTTAGCCATCAAGGGAGGCGATCAGGGGGAGTAGTTTGTTTGATTAAGCATGAGTTAGCTGCTCTTGTGAAATATTTAGATGTACTATACCCTAACATTTGTTGTTTTCTCTGTGACAAATCTCTTTTGTGTACTTCAAGAAATGTATTGCTTGTTTGTGTGTATATTCCACCTGAAGGTTCTCCTTTTTATAACATGTTTGACAATGATAACGGAATTGCCATGTTGGAAGAATGTTTAGCTAATTGTGTGGTGACACTGGATGAAGTAGATATAATGTGTGGAGACTTAAACAGCAGGACATCAAATTTTTCTTGTCATCATGTAGTAAATGACTGTATTCCAGATTTTCAAAGTAAAAGCACGTCTCTCTGTAGTAATCGTTATTCTGAAGATTCTGTTATCAACAATTATGGTAAATTATTATTGAATATGTGTACTGCACTTAGTTTACAAATTTTAAATGGTATATGTAATGGCGACCAGCAAGGACGCTACACATATATTTCTGATGGTGGATGCAGTGTTAATGATTATTTTTTAGTGTCAGATGATTTGTTCTCTCAAATTTTTGACTCATGTCAATTATTTGTTGCTGAGCGTTCAGATTCAGATCACCTTCCTGTTGAATTACATATTAATCCATTATATAAAACTTATGCAGTAGCTGAGGAGCCATCTGTTGTGGAAAAGTTCGTGTGGGATGAAAACAAACTCTCAGCTTATAAGGATAATCTTTGTAATGAGAATATGTGTGAAAACTTTTTAAATGCCTTACAGATGATTGATGAGAACATTAATGAAGCTCTAGATTTGTTCAATGATTGCATAAAGTCCAGTGCTGAATGTATTAAAAAACAGATACGTGTCAAAAAAGGTCTATCAAATGCTACATGGTTTGATAATGAATGTAAAAGTATGAAATATAGGGTCAGAAAACTTTTGAAGACTTACCGGAAAACATTAAAGAATGAAGACAAAAATGTGTACTGTGTCTTAAGAAGGGAATATAAATATATGCTAGAAAGGAAAAGAAAACAGTATAACATGACTTTACTTGCAGACATGATGTCTTCAATCTCTTCTCAAGTCCAGTTCTGGAAAAGTGTTAAGAAGGCATCATTTAGAAATAGTCAACCAAAGAATAATATATCAGTTGACAGTTGGTTTCAACATTTCAAAACCCTCTTGGAGAAAGACTCAATAGACATCTCAGTGAATAATGATGCTGACATTGATGAAACAGAGGAAGATTTTGATCGTCCAATATCTTTAGATGAAGTATATAGGGCACTAAGAAAGCTAAAGAATGAGAAAGCAGCTGGACCTGATCAAATCATTGGAGAATTGCTAAAAAATGGAGGTGAAGATGTAGTGCTTTTCCTTCTAAAATTATTCAACAAAATCTTTGATGATGGTCTTTTCCCAGATAATTGGACTGAATCTATAATCCTAACATTACACAAAAAGGGAGATGTTGATAACCCTAATAACTACAGGGGAATTTCTCTTAGTGACATAAGTAGTAAGTTGTATAGTACTATCATTAATAGCAGGTTACAGGAATGGGTTATGAAAAATGATATTACAGGTGAACACCAAGCTGGTTTTAAGAAAGGATACTCTACTATAGATCATATGTTCACTCTGCTTGCGTTTGTTCAGAAACAGTTTAGTCATAGCCGTAAACTCTATGTGGCATTTATTGACTTTGAAAAGGCATTTGATTCTGTTAATAGAAACTTGTTGTGGCCTGTTCTCCAGAAAAATGGTGTGACGGGTAAATTATTACGCTGTTTGAGAGCCATGTATCAGAATGTCAAAAGTAGAATAAGATGTGGTACTAAACTGACTGACATAATATACTGTACCACTGGTGTTAAACAGGGTGATGTATGTAGCCCTTTACTGTTTTCTGTTTTCATTAATGAGTTAGCCAGAGAAGTCATCAATAATGGTAAACATGGTGCCACTTTCTCCCAAGATGTCACAGAATTGTTTATTCTTCTACTTGCTGATGATGTTATCCTGCTATCTGAAACAGTTGTTGGCTTACAAAAGCAGTTAAATAGCTTGAGCAGTGCTGCATCGGCACTTGATCTTAGGGTTAATCTGAATAAGAGCAATATCGTTGTATTTAGAAAAGGTGGGCATTTAGCTGTTCATGAAAAATGGTTGTACAATGGAAAAGTCATGCCTGTGATTAATGTATATAAATATTTAGGAATTTGTTTTTCTACAAAACTTAGTTTCACAACTGCATGTAAAGATCTGGCAAGTCGAGGTAAACGAAGCTTGTTATTGGTGTTGAGGAAATTGCGAATATTGAATAATAACTCTTTTGACCTGTTCATTAAAATATTTGATGCCCAAATACAACCCACTGTGCTATATGGTGCAGAAATTTGGGGTTTGGATGCAGCTGTAACGCATTGTGAATCAGTGCACCTCTTTGTATTAAAGCAGTTCTTAGGCTTAGATAGACGAACGCCCAATGACCTTGTGTATAGTGAAACTAATAGATATCCTCTCTCTGTTAATGCTGCTGTAAGATGTATTAGATACTGGATTAAGATTCTACATATGGATGAGAACAGGCTACCTTTTAAATCTTACAAGATGCTTTATGATCTAGATGTGAAAGGGAAAAACAACTGGGCTACACAAATACGCACCTGTTTATGTGAACTTGGTTTTGGATTTGTTTGGCTCAATCAAGGTGTTGGAAGTTGTAGAGAATTTATAAACACTTTCAGACAAAGACTGATTGACTGCCGATGGCAGCAATGGAATGATCATATACAAACCAGTGAAAGGTATCAAATGTATAGACAATTTATAAGTGCACATGATATCAAACCTTACTTAAAGCTTGATATGGACATACATTTGAAAAGAATTATGTCAAAGTTTAGACTTGGTGTATCAGATATAAATGTTCATAAATTCAGATACAGAGGATATGATGCTGATGACCTCAGGTTACTATGCCCGTTATGTAAGCAAGCACCTGAAAATGAGGTGCATTTTGTGTTATGCTGCCCAGTGCTAGAGGATGTTAGGCAGAGTTACATCCCTGTGAAATATAGAAAGCAGCCTAATTCATTTAGACTCTGTTTACTCATGGCATCAAGTCAGCCAGAGGTTGTGCGCAGCCTCACTCTTTATTTGTGTAAAGCCTTTAGAATAAGAGATACTTTATTATCTTAAGTCATATTTTTGCTTCTGATTTTGTTGCAATACAATTCTGCTGTTGTCATTGCTGTTGTCTTTTATTCCACCAAAATACTAAGCAGTTTGGCAACCCCCTTCATGTATGGGCCAATGGCCTTTCTGTGAATAAATTTTTCGAGTTCGAGTTCGAGTTCGAGTTTCTCTCTCTCTCTCTCTCTCTCTCTCTCTCTCTCTCTCTCTCTCTCTCTCTCTCTCTCTCCTCTCTCTCTCTCTCTCTCTCTCTCTCTCTCTCTCTCCTCTCTCTCTCCTGTTTGTCTGTGTTCCTTGTTCTGTTTCAGTCCATTCATTCTTTCCTCTCCTTATCGTCTTTCTTTTGTTCTTCTGTTGTTCTTAAGTGTTCTTCCTCTATTCTCTCTGTGTTCTTCCTCTGTTACCCTCTAACTCTTCCTGTTCTGCCTATATTCTCTCTCATATGAGTAGAATCAAGAGCTGACCAGTACATTAGGTGAATGCAAAATTAACTATTTAAAGATACACCATCTTCTTCTGCTTTTTATGACTTGGTTTATGTGAAGTGACATGAATGGAATCATTTACAGACACATACGAACGGGAGAGAGAGAGAGAGAGAGAGGAGAGAGAGAGAGAGAGAGAGAGAGAGAGAGAGAGAGAGAGAGAGAGAGAGAGAGAGAGAGAGACTTGCGTGTACATGCATGCGTGTCTGTCTGAATGCGTGTATGCGTACGTGCGCTCGCCTGTGTACACGCGAGCGTTTGTGTATGCGCATGCATGCGCACGTGCCTGCGTGCGTGTATGTCTGTGAGTGTGTGTCTGTGTTTTCAATTTTTATTTTATTTTTTTTTGTAGCGAAGCTTGGCTCATTACTAGGGGCCTGGCAAGTCCCAGGGAAGTGATGACGCCTTTCATTACCGCCACATTAAGTGTGACCTTTGCATTATTCAGCAGCGCCGCTCCCTCTCTTGATGCTGCTGCTGCTGCAGCCACTACCAACCACTACCACACCACACCACACCGTCCCTATACTAGCACTGCCTGCAAGGCGATGACAAGAGAGGAGATAGGGGATTGGGGAAGCTACGGAGGGCTTTAGGGTGGGGGTGGGGGTGGTCACGATTGTACCATTCTCCTCCCTCTCTCTCTCATTCATTCCTTACAAGTCCTACTTTTCTTCACCTCTCTCTCTCTCTCTCTCTCTCTCTCTCTCTCTCTCTCTCTCTCTCTCTCTCTCTCTCTCTCTCTCTCTCTCTCTCTCTCTCTCTCTCTCTCTCTCTCTCCCCCCCTTCCTCACTGTTAGGTTCAGGATTACATGCTGAGTGTTCACCAGCTGTAAGTCTGCGACATCCTCCCTCCCAACTCCCCTTCCCCCCACCCCACTCTCCATTTCCCCCCTTACCGTCTATTTCCGTAACAAAATAATGAGTGCTTTACAGAATGAAATTACTTAATCAGCGTTGGTTATTTGATATTAATGTTATTCAGGACGGTGTATAATTACAGTTCGCTAAGAATTGTGCTGAGAATGAATCCACACAGAATGAGGATAAAGCAATGATGTTTTTAGAGTATGCTGTGTAATATCTTCACCTTTTTATGATCTCAGCGTATCTACATGTGTCATTGGAGGACGGGATAGCCTAGTGGTCAGAACATTGCGCTCGAAATTTGACGATCCGTGTTCGATTCCTGTTCGAGGGGATTTCCCCCAGGAGTTAACATCAGTGCTGACTCCACTCTCCCCCAAAGTCCATCGGATGAGACTATAAACCGAGGCCCTGTGTGCGAAAGCGCGCATAACATCTTTCGCACACGTTAAATTCTGTTCCGCTTTTCGTATGAGTAGGTCATCGTGTGCCGGTGGGAACAGATAACAAGATTTACAAAACTGCAAACACACGGGATTGGATGTAAAAAGCACATGAGTGCTTACTCCATTATCCTGGATATAAAAGAATAAAAGAAATAAAAAGATAAATGAAGTAAAAACTGTATTATACAAGGGAATATATTTTTCTGTAAAAACAAAAAAAATGAATTGAGCGGAAGAACTACCCTCCTCACAAGTTGTGACCAGAACCTTAGTATGTAAGCAGACCTAGATCTTGCCCCGCCATGTACCCAAGGGAGAACAGTAGAGGGTGAAGATGGGGGGGCTGAGGAAGGATGCAGGTGAAAGATTCTGACAAATTCTCGTCATGTGACCGTTATCTTTCTGTCACGCTGTTCCTGATTCTTCACTACCACCCATCCTCTCCCTCCCCTGTACAAGTACACACACACACACACACACGCACGCACGCACGCACCCCACACACACACACACGCGCGCGCGCACACACACATACGTGTGCGCGCGCATACATACATACATACATACATACATACATACATATACATACATACATACATACATACATACATACATACATACATACATACATACTACACATACATACATACATACATACATACATACAATACATACATTTACGTTACACAAACTTCATTTCTTTAAGGATGACTATTACCAGTTTGACTCCAGCTGACTTCTCCCTTAACTTCTCAAGAAGCCATTTGTCATTTCACTGAACTTTTTTCCTTCGGAAAAAGCCTCTAAAAGCAAGTTGAACTTGAGACAGAGACCAGAGCTACTACCAAAACAGACAAAGCGACCTGCACAAAAAAAAAGAAAAAAAAAAAACTACAGACAACTGACTTCAGTCCTTCATGTTTTGTTCATTATAACTCTATTCCACAGTGACATAACTTTCATCCTGAACTGTGACAACACGTAATAAGCGGGCACTAGGTCTTGTCCTGCCAAGCCCAAAGAGAGGAGAGTGGAGTGGGGGTTGGGGGGGGGGGGGGCAGTGGAATATCAGATGGGGGGAAGGGACGAAGGGGGGGGGGGGTGGGGGCAGGGGAATATCCAGACGAGTTCTCGTCATGTGACTCTGATCTCTCTGTCACGCTGTCCCGGTTCTTACACCCCCCTTCTCTACCTATCTGCCTCACTCCCTCGCCAGTGCGCTCTTTCCTTTCTCCTCCCAACCCCTCCCCCTCCCCTTCTGGTCATCTGATTAATTTCAGAAGGGCTACAGGGTCTGCATGTGCTCTGCTATGCGGCTGGAACCACTCTACACAATGAAATCTTCTCTTTTTTTTTTACACTTTCTCTTTTACTTTTTTATCTCCTCAAAATCTGTCAATGTTGATGATGGCACAGTCAGAAGTAGAGGTCATGTATTGGCTGCACACAAAGGTTATATTCTGCAGTTTTCCTTGTATTTTTATATATCACTCTTGCTTTTGTACTGCACGTACTAAGGCCTTTACAGAAAAAACCCACTTTTTTTTGAAAGACCAGTCCCGACTCAAAACTCATTAATACAAACAAAAATTCGGTAGGTTTGAACTTTAAAAAGAATCAGCAAACACTGGACCCCCTCAGCCCTTTGCCGTCTGCTGGCTGCCTCACCACAATATGCATGCGCGGGGTCAACGCTGTAGGAACACAAGCAGTCCTTATTTGATGATAATTTTTCACTCTCTCATCACTACCTGGTGTTGATCTCTGATCTCAATTACTAAAACAAGTACACATGAATTTTTTCGTACTTTAAAAAATCTATGAATATAAGCAAACCTGTTTTTGACAGGCACTCTATAGAAGATACCACTTCACCCCAGAAGGTAGCCCTTATGTGTAGCCTTTATCTGCATGTCAAAGAAGGAAGGTAGCATGACGGTTTAGTTATTGCACCTGCCTAGAAAGTGAACCGTGAAGTTCTGGGTTCAATCCCTGGCCTTGCCCTTTCTTCTCAGTTTGACGCAAAAATCGAACTAAATATCAAGTCTTTCTGAGAAGACTCTAAATCAGGGCCCCTGTGTGTGTATGGACTTGTGCACGTCAAAAGAACCCACGACAGTTGAAAATCAGAAAGGACAGTGAGGTACCTCCTGACTCTTTTGGCAAAATTGGTAGGTTCACTTCACTACTGCATCCCGATATCTGAATGTAGCTACCTTAATGGTGGAAGGGGAGGAGGTTACATATTACCGTACTCAATGAGAAATTCAGCTATTGTGTCACCATTGTCAGTAATGAACTTGCTTATTCCACTACCATTGTCAACAAACAATTTGATAATTCTATCACCTTTGTAAAAAATAAGGAATTTACTTGTTCTAATTCCATCATTACTAAGGAATGTCCTTATTCAATCAACATCGTCAATAAGGAATTTAGTCATTTTATCCCCATTATTGATCAGGAATGTAATTACTCTATCCCCTCTTTAATAGAACATTCATATATTTTATCACCATAATTAATAAGGAATTTGCTTATTCTATCATCATCGTCAATAAATAGATTTCTTAATCTACTGCCATCGTCAATAAGGAATTTAGCTTCTCTATCACCATCGTCAATAAAGAATATTCTGATTCTATCACATTATCAATAAGGAATATAGTTATTCTATCACCATCGTCAATAAAGAATATTCTGATTCTATCACATTATCAATAAGGAATTTTCTTATTGTACTACCATTGTCAATAAGAAATATAGTTATTCTATCACCATCGTCAATAAAGAATTTTCTGATTCTATCACATTATCAATAAGGAATTTTCTTATTGTACTACCATTGTCAATAAGAAATATAGTTATTCTATCACCATCGTCAATAAAGAATTTTCTGATTCTATCACATTATCAATAAGGAATTTTCTTATTGTACTACCATTGTCAATAAGAAATATAGTTATTCTATCACCATCGTCAATAAAGAATTTTCTGATTCTATCACATTATCAATAAGGAATTTTCTTATTGTACTACCATTGTCAGTAAGGAATTTAGTTATTATTTTACCGTTACTGAAAGAGTCTAGTTATTCTATCGCCTTTGTCCATAAAGAATTGGTTTTCTATCGATTCATTGATAAGGAACGTAATTATTATATCCCCTCTTTGATAGGGAATTTGTTTATCCTATCACCATCATCGATACAGAATTTACTTATTCAATCACCACCATCAATACGAAATTTGCTGTACCATCTCACTCCCTCTGTCCCCCCCCCATCCCCCCTCCACTCTCACCTGATTAACTTAAGGATGCAAGATGGGTTCTCAGAGGTCTAGGGCGGACAGACGGAGGAGAAATGCCGCAGTACTCTAGGAAATGAAATGGGGGACAGAGGGTATTCTCTGCAACATTCCAGACCAGACAGCGATCACAGTCACAAGAAAACGGCTTGCAGACTGACAGGGGAAGAGGCTGTAGGGAGTCTGGGGGCCCACTCTATTGCATTAGGGTCTGTTCCCCTGCTTTTACTGTCTGTGTCTCCCTGTCTCTGTCTCTGTGTCTGTGTGGCCTCATACCCTTCTCCTTGTCTCTAGTAGGTCTTAAAGCAAAATCAAGGGGCAATATTCAGTCAATAGGATAAGACATAGAGAGAGAACGCAAGGAAAACTTTTTTGTCCATTGTGAAGAAGAAAGTGGGTTTGGTTTGTGTTGCTAGTGGTGTGTGTGTGGTGGTGGGGGGGGGGAGCGCGCTCGCGTGTGTGTATGTGTATGTGTGTGTGTGTGCGTGCGTGTGTGTCTGCGTGCATGTGTGCATCCTCATGTCTGCGTTTGCATGTTTGATCATTATAAGTTGTCTATCACTTATTGGTTTGTACATTATTGTTATAATAAGCCACCACATCATTTCTCACACCCAAACACGAAGAGAGCTATAGATATCTTGGTTTTTCATCATTTGAAGAATTATGGACAGACGCTATAGCGAGTGATTAGGACTGTTTGACTTCAATCCCATGAGTCCCACGGTTTTAAACATGGGTAGCCGCATCTAGTAGATTAAAGGTAGGGATTTTCATCATCTCCAAAGTCAACTTCACTTGCAGGCCTGCCAGTGCCTTAATTCCCTTCATGTAAAATACACACATGCAGAAGATCAAATAATTATACTCATTACAGATCTCGTAATTTCTGTCAACGTTAGGCAGGTTTCTGAAAAAAACAAATGTACCCAGCATGCAACTTGTACAATAAAATGAACTACTCTAAAGTCAGAGTATGCCTTTTAAAGCCAGCGGGCAGATCTACTGAAAAGTCACATTCACTGGAGAAGACTAAGGATTACACACCCCACCTGGTAAGGGAACACAGAAGAGAGAGAGAGAGAGAGAGAGAGAGAGAGAGAGAGAGAGAGAGAGAGAGAGAGAGAGAGAGAGAGAGAGAGAGAGAGAGAGAGAGAGAGAGAGAGAGAGAGAGAGGCAAGGCAAGGCAAGGCAAGGCAAGGCAAGGCAAAGTATTTTATTGGAGGATAATAGATAAGCACTCGTGTGCTTTTTTACATCCAGTCCCCGCCCTTTTCAGGGATACATCAAATTGAGAAGATACTAAACAATAAAACTTTACGCAATACCAAACAACACCCAAGAATAAGAACACTATATATGATAAGGTAATAAAAAAAATGCACTCGTTCAGAAAACAAAAATCTGAAGTCACAATTAAAGATTTGATTATGGAAGAGAAGAAAGCGTTAATACATAAAGAGCAAACAAGAGAACAAAATGAAATAAACAACTCAAAAAAACATCAATCCACCACCATCTATCAAAAATTATACATGTGTATAAATCATACATTTGGATAAAAGGGGAAATTTTAAAAACTAATATCCTTATTTGAGGTGGGGCCAGGGGGGAGACATACTACCAATAAAATATAAATAAAATAAATCAAAATTATTATTATTATGTTTTGTTTACATAGAACATCCTAAATGTTTCAAAATAGGCAAAACATTTTTATCAATCGGATAATGTTTTACATACATTCACACACACTCACACACAGACACACTCAGACACACACACAGACACACACACACGCATAGACACACACACACACACACACACACACACACACACACACACACACACACACACACACACACACACACACACCACTCTCACACACACATATACACGGAAACATACACTCAATCACACACACACGTACACACAAACACACACAAAGACACACACACACACACACACATATAGACACACATACACACACATACACAAACACACACACACACACACACAACACACACACACACACACACACACACACACACACACACACACACACACACACACACACACATTTTCACTGGTTCTCGCACATTTCATAAAAAGAACAAAACAAAAAAACTTCATTCTAAGGAAATATATGCCTTGAATTCTGAGTGAAATCATAACCGAACGGAACACAAGAGGAATCTATCCGCTGTAAGGCACATATTTTGGGACATATATACCCTAATATCTTATAATATCTTATCAATCTTCTGAGCACAATCATAAAATGTATGTTTCTAATTATATTTTATGTGGTAGTGGACAAAGTTATTCAGTGGTTTTTTTTTTTTTTTTTTTTACGATCATTAATTAAAATTTTACAGGAAATCTTTACATTCGTCACACGTAATCATCAAAAAGGGAGTACAAGATATGAACAAACATTTCTCAATATGGATGGTAAGAGAGAGAGAGAGGAGAGAGAGAGAGAGAGAGAGAGAGAGAGAGAGAGAGAGAGAGAGAGAGAGAGAGAGAGAGAGAGAGAGAGAGAGAGAGAAGAGAGAGAATCACTAACTAGTGACACACAAATCAAATTCAATATAGTTATAAAGATGAACATCTACACATTGTAGATAAAATACACATTTATATATACTGTAATGATCAATCTCTGTGAATAGTCTATGTAATCACAAAAATGAATAACAACACAGCATAATTAAAAAACACATACTAACTAAACTTAAAACATTGAGATATTAAAATAACATTTATCAAACTCAATAATAATCACATTTCAGGATAAAATTGAAAACATAAGTATGAATACAGCCTTCATCAAGATAGAAAGAGACAGTCAGACAGAGAGACAGACAGACAGACAGACAGACAGACAGACAGACAGAGAGAGAGAGAGAGAGAGAGAGAGAGAGAGAGAGAGAGAGAGAGAGAGAGGGATATGGTGATATATATACATATATATATACACATATATATATACATATATATATATATATACATATATACACACACATATACACATGCACACATATATATGTATATATCCAACAGGATGAGTCTGGTTCAGTATTTTTGATGCATCAAGTGAAATTGAAGGCGATTTTTGAATGTTGTCAATGATTGGTGCTGTTTAATTGAATCGGGAAGGGAGTTCCACAGCACAGGGCCTGAGTATAGCAAACTAGACTTGAACAAGTCTATTCTTGGGATTGGGACACTTGGCTTTTCAGTATTTCTGGAATGATTCATTGGGAACTTGTCTCTTAAGGATGTGGGAACAGCTCCTGCCATTATTTTAAACATCATTATGCCTTTGATATATTTCAGTCTTTGTTGTAGGGGGAGAATACTTAACTGAGTGAAATCTACTTCAAGTAAGGTTGTTTTCTTCAGAAGGATAAGTTTGAGAGCACGTTTATATAGGCTTAATAATGGTTTCATAGTGTTTGCACTGGCAGAATCCCAGAGGGTTGAAGCATAGAGAGAGAGAGGGAGGGAGGGAGGGAGGGACAGACAGAGGGAGGGACAGACAGACAGACAGACAGACAGACAGACAGACAGACAGAGAACGAATTATCAAGCGATGCCCCATTCCATGTGCAAATGAGCTAATGCATTGCTGCACGATAAAGTACACAGGCGCTGTTCATCATTAATTCACGCCATTCCGTGTGTGTGAATGATTGTATTGCTGTAGTGTACACGCCTAGGTCCTATTCATAGCCAGGGGCATGCTAGGCCTGTGGTTAGAGCAACACATTGGCGACCCGATGGTGGTTGATTGCATCCAAGTTCCAGTCTCCCTTGAAGTTAGAAGGGTTGGCCCCAGGCTAGGTTGAAGGTACTGACGACACGGCACCGTGTTGAAAAATTCAGGGCGGTGTTTTCAGGAGTCTGCAAGGAGTTAAGGCCAAAGGGAGACGTGAGATGAAGCGTTTTCATTACTTCTCTATGCCATGTCCCTCTGTGCAATGGCCTTAGATATTGTGCTGAATTACGTCGTCTTCTTATTCGTCTAACTACTGTTGACTGTCTTTTGAGCAAAAGGTCGTTGCGCTGTCGTTAAGAGCTTCACAAATCAGGCTTAGCGCCTCCGACTTGGGCATTCGAGAGAACTTGTTTCTATTGTCATTCTAAAATAAAAGGGAAGACCAAAAAGCCGGAAATTAGATAAAGAGAAGGTGACAGGAAAAAATACCAATCAATGCAGAAATAAAGAAAGGGATAGAAAAGAGGGATCTCCTAGCACAGAATTTCCAGAAGGTGGGGATGCTGTTTATATTGACAGGCCCCCGGCATCCTCACGGGGTAGGTGGGTTACTTGTCTCCCCATTTTCATCTGCACAGGTGTTGATTAATACGCTGCTGTGGAATTTAATCTGCGTGATGTATTAGCAATTGTCTTTTGCATTTTCACTTTACGCCATATCTTGAATTAAAATGAAAGCCTTTTTCAGTCACGGCAAATTTCTCTGCGTGAAATTCGAGCTGCTCTCACCGGGGAGAACGCGTCGTCACTAGAGCAGGACACCCATTGAAAACAAATTCCTTGTTTGCAAATGTCTGTTTTTCTATCAAAGTGGCGTTTTTCCTTAGAGAATTTTTCTAGGGTTTACTCCCTTGTTGCCGTGGGTTCGTTTACGTGCGCTGAACGCATGTTGCACACAGGACCATTGTTTATCGTATCATCCTAAACACTAGCACTCAGACCAGCGCTCAAGGTCTAGTGGATAAGAGAAAAGCTGGGGACACAAACGGGGATCGAACTTGCGCTTCTCGCGTTTTAAGAAAAAATCATTCGATTTCGGAATAAAATAGAATGAGCACTCTGGTGCTTTGTTTTGCATTCAGTCCCCGTGTGCATGCCGTTTTGTAAAGTTTGTCACTCGTTCTCGCTGGAACAAGTAGCCTACTCTTCCGAAAAAGCGGAGCAGGTTTTAGCGAGTGCTTAAGACGTTCTGCTTTCTAAGCAGGTGCGTTATCTCCAGACCACCGATCCCATCTAGACATTGTGTAACACATTGCAACAATACGCAAAGAGCCACGGTCTGTAATTGTTGTCTTCTTCGCTACTCACTTTGTTCATTTTTCATGGTTTTGTTCATTATATATTGTCTGGTATTTTTGTTCACCATACCCTTGTTTACCATTCATGGTCCCCCCTCCCACCCCGTATTCATTGATTTGATTATTCATCCATTCATTGCCTTGTTCAATATTTATTGACCTGTTTATTATTTATCGTCTAGTTCAGTGTTAACTTTGCCGTTTGTCATTCATAGCTTTGTTCCGTATTCATCGTCTTGTTCATTCATTATTCATCACCTCGTTTAGAATATTCATTATTCTGTGTTTATTATTTATTGCCCTTGCTTATCATTCCGTATCCTGTTCATTCTTATTCAGCCCATCTCTCTCTATGGTGATTTCAATGGCAGCAGCATTCAACCACTCTTTTATCAAAGAAATATTCGTCCCTCTTCGCTCTTTCCTTTCGTCGGTGTTCGTGTTATGATTCTATCTTTATACTTTATTGTATACCCCTATAAATCACGGTATATTTTTCTGCGTGAAATTTGCGTTGCTCTCCCTGCACGAAAAGTTTGTCGCCACAAGACAAGCGCCACCCATTTACATGTTTTCTCTTTCTTGCCTGCAACTGTATTTGTTTCTCTATCAGAGTGGCTTTTTTTTTTTCTACAAAATTCTGCAAAGGAAACTCTTTTGTTACTGTGGGTTCTTTTACGTGCACTAAATAATTATGTGTAACATACGAGACCTCGGTTTATCGTGGCATCCGAAAGACTGGCATCCAGACCACCGCTACGGTCTAATGAATAGGGGAGAAAGTTTTCGGCCCAAACGGGGATCAAACCCCCGCACACTCCCGACCCGGAATTTATCTCATGACCGCCGATCAACCCATAGACTGTGACTGCGACACTCTTTAATGTTCCTTTCTTGTTATTGTTTCATCTCTTTTATCCTCAATTATCTTGTTTATTCTTGACTGTCTTTCTTTACCTCAGCCTATCCCGTAACCCGTACAACATGGGAGCACCACTGAGGAATTTGCAACCAGCTTCCCCCACTTCTTCTTCGCTATAGTTCTTTGTTGCAGCCAAATTCACCGTGTCTTGCTTGCTCATTGTGAATTCATGCCACGTACAACAGAGTTCATCCATTTTTTTTATTTCCTCTTTTCTTTTCATTTTTTCTACCCATCCTATTGGCATCAAGGGGACTTGTTCAATATTAATCTCTCGTGCCCAGACTACGGTATACGTGCGGTAGTGGTTGTGGGTAGTAGTGGTGACGGTAATGCGCGCTCGCGCAGGTGTGTGTGTGTGTGTATGTGTGTGTGTATGTGTGTGTGTGTGTGTGTGTGTGTGTGTGTGTGGACGGGATGGCGTGTGTGTGTATGTGTGTGTGTGTGTGTGTGCATACAGGACGTTTGCATGCATGTTTGTGTGCGTGTGTGTATGTGCGTGTATGTGTGTGGGTGGGTGTGTGGGCTTGTGGATGGGACGTTTGCATACATGTTTGTGTATAAGTAAGTGTTTGTAAGTGTATACATCTAGGATGAATGTGTGTGTATGTATGTGTATGTGTGTGAGTGTGTGTGTGTGTGCTTGTGTGTGTGTGGCGTGCGTGCAAGCGTGCGTGTGTGTGGTGTATATGTATGTGCGCGCGTGCGCGCACGCGTGTGTGTAGGGGCAAGGTAAGGGGCCAGAAGATAGGGGGATAGGTGTCTGTCCTGTCTGTGCTGTCAGGTCATGGCATATCGACTGCTGGCTGTCAGGTGTAGGGATGAGGTGCCATGCCAGATTCCAGCTGTGCTCATCTCAGTAGTGGGGGGATCGGGGGTGTGCGTGTAGGGAGGGGGGAGGGGATGGACATGAGGGTGGGTTAGGTAGGGGGAAGATAGTGGCGAGCTGTGCAGGGCTAGAGATAGCTACAAAGGTGACGGGTCATGTTATGATTCGGTTTTTTGTTGTTGGTGTTGACTGTCCATGCATGGAGAGGATGTAACATAGTTTTGACAGTTGCCCTGATTCAAATCAGGGTGCGATGGAAGGCTGAATATCCCAAACTGCTTAGCATGCACCCAACTTTTATTTTTTGGAGTAGGCCCCTATTTCTTTCTTTCTTTCTTTCTTTCTTTCTTTCTTTCTTTCTTTTCTTTCTTTCTTTCTTTCTTTTTCTTTCTTTTTCTTTCTTTCTTCTTCTTCTTCTTTCTTTCTTCTTTCTTTTCTTCTTCTTTCTTTCTTTCTTTCTTTTCTTTCTTTTTTTTCTTTCTTTCTCTTTCTTATCTTCTTATTATCATTCTTTTATTTTTTAGGATAATAGAATAAGAAATCATGCATTTTTTACCCAGTTCATGTGTGCATTCGGTTTTGGACATTTTACCCTCATTCCTACGTGCGTTCATACACAAGGTTTCAGTTTATAGTTTCATCGGAAGGATTTACAGGGGAGTGGAGTCAGTACTGATGTTAAGTACGATGCTTCAACTCCAGGGAGAAAAATCCCTTGAGTAGGTGTCTCGGTGGGGACTGGAACCCGGGGCTGTCAAATCGCGAGCGTAACGCTCTAACCGCTAGGCTCTCTCACCCACAACACACATGTTATTATTTGAAATGTCACATTGTCCATCGATGACAAGGCTCATCCCATATTCCTAGTCATATGAAACGCTGCTACTGCTTGTATGCTGCTGCTCATGGTGCGGCTGCTGATGCTGTTACTGTGCTGTGCTGTTACTGCTGTTTGCTGTTGCTGTTGCTGCTACATGCAGTTATTGATGCGCTGTTTTCTGCTGCTGTTTTCTGTTGCTTTTAATGCTACTGCTATTACTGCTGCTGTTGTTGCTGCTGCTGCTGTTGCTGCTGCTGTTACTGCTGCTGTTACTGCTGCTGTTACTGCTGCTGCTGTTATTGCTGCTGCTGTTGTTGCTGCTGCTGTTACTACTGCTGTTACTGCTGCTATTGCTGCTGCTGTTATTGCTGCTGCTGTTATTGCTGCTGCTGTTACTGCTGCTGTTACTGCTGCTGCTTACACAACTGCAGGAGAGGATGAATCAAGACGCCATGTCCATACATAAACCAGTCACGTAAACAAGTTAGTTTTCTGCTTCTTCAAAAGTTCTAGAGTGAAATCTGGTCCATTTGTCAGAAGAAATCAAATCTACGAAGTTTGGAATAAGAAAGTGGCACTTGACTGTGGCTGTGCGCTACTTTATGCATTCTGATTTTATTCTGTATATTTTTGCAACAAGTTTACCAAGTGTAAGATTTTTTTGTAACTTGTGTTTACATTTTTCTGATGTTTTGATAAGAAATTCTTTATGTTTGTCAACAAGGTTACCAACTGCAAGTTGTTGTTGTGCATTCTCCAGCTTAACACTCTGGGGGTCACCCAGAATGTGCACTCTGATTCACTCATCCCACCTGAGAATCACCGTGAGATTGAAATTGCACATTGAGTGAATGACTTTTTAAGTACCTTACCATTCAGACAGCCATACTCGGACTTAAGAGATTTTTTCCTCCTTTAAAGGAGAGTGCAGGTTGTTATTAATAACTTGTCATGGCTGAAGGCAAATCTGAACACATATTTTACAACATAACAACATTCTAGTGCAGGCCTTGGCATAAGCTGACATCAAAATCCTGCATGTACAGCACAGCTTTGAACTGAGCCAGGTTACCAAGTGTATGTTGGAGGTTTGTTTTGGGTAATTCAATTTTTGGATTTTGTGACGTTCTAATTTGACAGTGAGATCGCTCTAGAATTACTGATTTCATTCTGTTTGTTTAAAAAGAAAAAGGCAAGGTTAACAAGTGTGTTTCTAAAACTTTTTATTCGTGTGCATTTGACTACATTTTCAATCTGGACAGTGAGAGACAGCTTCATTTCCCCCTTGTCTGAAGGAAAATTAATGCCTGTGGGAAAAGTCCATGATTTTACAATTGACACACATCGGGAGGGTGATAAACAAGAGGAAGGAAGTAGCTGTGTGTGTGTGTGTCTGTCTGTCTGTCTGTGTGTGTGGGGTTTGGTGTGTGGGGGTGTGTGTGTGTTTGTGTGTTGATGTGGTGTGTGTGGTGTGTGGGGTGTGTGTGGTTGTGTGTTGTGTGTGTGTGAGATGGAGTATGAGAGGAGGAGAGAGAGAGGGAGTAGGAGGAGAGAGAGAGAGAGAGAGGAGAGAGAGAGAGAGAGAGAGGAGAGAGAGAGAGAGAGAGAGAGAGAGAGCCAAAATTCTTTTATTTCAAGGATAATGAATAAGCACTCAAGTGCTTTTTTACATCCAGTTCCCGCCCTTCTCAGGAGAAGTATCATGAGAGAGAGAGAGAGAGAGAGAGAGAGGAGAAGAGAGAGGAGAGAAGAGAGAGAGAGAGAGAGAGAGAGGAGAGAGAGAGAGAGGTTCCGTTATATAGCCACAGATTCTGACAGCTCTGGTCTTGCAGTGAAAACGTGATGTGAAAAAGAAAAGATGTTGCTATAGTTATTGTAGAACAGTTTAATCATAGTCTCATTCTTTGCTATGAATGTCAGCGTCATGTGTTTTTGTTACGGTTTTTACCATGTTTGTAGTAGGCATCCGTCAGTCTCGGAAGACTATGGAGTAGCGCTCTAGTCTTCAAAGCGCAAAGCCTGGGTAACTAAGTATGGAGGGAAAACTGTTACCCACGCAGCAGACCCCCCTCTCCACGTCACTGGGAGTTTTTCCCCTAGGAGTTAACTTCAGGACTGACTGCACTCCCCCCAAAAAAACAAATCCTTCAGATTGGACTATAAACCGAGGTTTCGTGTGTAAACGCACGCAGAACATCTTGCACACACGTTCCAAACCCGTTCCGCATTTTGGAAGACAGGGTGATTTTATTTTGATAGGAAAGGATGGCAAAAAGAGAATAAAATAATAAAACAACTCATGCACATTGGTGTCGTGTTTAGACAACATCCAGAATGAAGGCGTTGAGAACTTGGGCAGTACAACATCCGCACACTAAAAAACAAAACGAAATGAACTGAAGATGGTGATTTTTCCATGTGGCTTTGGCTTGAGTTCAGTCATGCATACCCACCCCCTCCTCTTCCCCTGCTGCCAGTAAGTACCTGTCCTCTTCAAGGACAGAGGAGGATGAAGAGGAGATGGGTACCCCCACCCCTCACCTCACCTTGTTGACCTTGAAGAAGGCAGGGTCACTGACACCTGGTTTCTATCGATCGCTGAAGTCAGGGAGCAAGGGACGTATGTCCATTACATTCACTACACTAACTGGTCAGGTCTAAATTCATGGCAGTTTTCCGTGTTCCTTCTGTTGGGTTCATAATTAATTCAGCGTTATTCTATCTTTGTATGTGTACGTGTGAGTGTGTGAGTGTGGACTTTTTGTGTTCAATACATTATGCATCGGATGATTTCGTTCGGTTTTCTGGGCTGCTGTAAAATCATGTATCAATCAATTGAGTGTGGCAAGATTTCCCATGTTTTGGCTGCTGTCAATAGTGAGACTGTTTTGGTGTGTAGGCATTGCTATTCTCGATTTATTGCCATGACATGCAGTATTATTCTTTATCATTAATACGATTTTATTACAAGTGTTCTATCTCCGTTTTTATTACTGCAATAAAATTTGATGGTTGATTTATTAAATGTTAATATGCACACACACACACGCGCACGCACGCACGCACGCACGCACGCACGCACACACATTGATGCATGGTATTGAGCCACTCTACTCCACACAAGACTAACGTGATCTATCTATCTATCTATCTATCTATCTATCTATCTATCTATCTATCTATCTATCTATCTATCTATCTATCTATCTATCTATCTATCTATCTATCTATCTATCTCGAATTCATTCATGTAGGGTCTTTTTATTTGTTCATTACATCGTGTGTACCTTTCCAGTTACCATGAGTGCTTCTTTCATTCATTCTTTCTTCCTTTCGATCTTTCTTCCTTTATTTCTTAATTCATAGTTTTAAGTACGTTGAGTTTCTGCCATTCAATCTTTTTTCTTTCATTATTTATTAATTACTTCTTCATTCATAGTTTTTAAGCGCCTTCAGTTTCGTTGATGCTGTTTGAGCCTCCATCTAGACAGCTCTCTGTCATAATAATCCTCCGTGTTGTCTGCAGCTGTTGTTGTCATTGTTGTATGTGTTGCTGTTTTTGAAACTTTGATGCTGTCTGTCTGCCACACCCAATGGAAATGTCACCACTGATTTTTTTTTTCAATTATGGGGATTTCCCCCCAGTCCCCCTGAGAAATGTGTGTGTCGGGGTATCTCCTTCTGTTCATAGGAGCCTTCAATCCTGTGAGATTTTGTTTTATCTTTTCCTCCTTTCTATCTTTTGTTTTGTTTCCGAATTTTTTAGTTGTTGCCTGAGCAAAACGGTTTTTGTACCTTTATCTGCCTTCACAATGTGACTATTTTGGATTTGACTTCGTTCTGCCGCAGAGAGAGAGAGAGAGAGAGAGAGAGAGAGAGAGAGAGAGAGAGAGAGAGAGAGAGAGAGAGAGAGAGAGAGAGAGAGAGAGAGAGAGAATAATGAATGAGCACTCGTGTGTTTTTATTTTGCACCCAGTCTCTTATTACCGGTTATATCATGATATAGTATGATCCCTCGGAACTCCAGCCAAGAAACGAGACAATAATAATGTTATTACAAAACAATGAAATTCAATCTGTAAAGAAATCAAAGTGTTATGAGAGAGAGACACAGAGGCAGAGAGACAGACAGACACACAGACAGAGAGACAGACAGGCAGACAGACAGACAGACAGACAGACAGACACAGAGAGACAGAGAGAGAGACACACACACACACACACAGAGAAACAGACAGAAACACACACATACATACACACACACGCACACACGCACGCACGCACGCACGCATGTACGCACGCACTCACGCACACACACACGCACACACACACACAGACCCCCCCCCCCACACACACACACAGAAATTTGTTCATAGTGGCCAGTAACATGTTTCTTTTCTCGCTGATGTATCTATCTATCATTCATGGTGTCTGCTGCCTACATACATATACACAGAATGAAATCAGTCCCCCACTGTCTCCAGAGGCCTCATCAGCTGTGAGTGAAGAGGGGAGGGGGGTAGGTGGGGGGGATAGGTGGGGGTAGGGGGGTGCCCAACACTGGGCCTCATGCATGATAGATGCCGCCCTCAGACAGGGAGGCTGGTGATAGGGGAGTCACTGTCTGCCGTCTTAATGCTTCACCCCCCCCTCCTCTCTCTACCCGTCCCCGGATAGCCTAGTGGTCAGAACATTGCGCTCGCAATTTGACGACTCGGGTTCGATTCCGGTCGAGGAGATTTTTCTCCTGGAGTTAACACCAGTGCTGACTCCACTCTCCCCAAAAGTCTTTCGGATGAGACTGTAAACCGATGCCCCGTGTGCGAACGCACGCAGAACATCTTGCGCACACGTTAAATCATGTTCCGCTTTTCGTGAGAGTAGGCCATCGTGTGCCGGTGGGAAGAGATGACAAATTTACAAAACTGCATACACACGGGGACTGGAGGAAAAAAAAGCACATGGGTGCTTATTCCATTATCCTCGATATAAAAGAATGAATCAATAAATCCCTTCAACCATCAACGCCATAATTATCTTCTTTCTATTATTTTTTTTCTTCTCTCTTTGGGACGGTTTCCATCCAATCCAGTCCTGTTGTTTATAGCCCCGCTGACCACAGGGGCCACATCGGGGCTGTCTTTTCCAGCAGCTCTACAGATATTGTTCAAAATCTATTTAAAAACTTTGATTTCAACATCGTGTTGTGTGTGTGTGTGTGTGTGTGTGTGTGTGTGTGTGTGTGTGTGTGTGCGCGCGCACGTTTGAGTGTGTGTGCGTGCGTGTGTGTGAATGCATGTGTGTGCATGTGTGTGTGCACGTGTATGCATGTGTATGCGCGCGCGTGCACGTGTGTGTGTGTGTGTGTGTGTGTGTGTGTGTGTGTACAGAGGCCTTTTCTGGGCCAGGTCAGCTTCAATCTGGTTAACTTCCATTACCCTCATAGGCTCGGGGTCAGAGTTCTGCATGACGTCACTCTGGACATCCAGCCTGGCCTCACTATGGCTCTGGTGGGCCCTTCCGGTTCCGGAAAATCCACCCTCTTTAAACTGATCGAGCGCTTTTATGACGTCCACTTTGGATCTTTGGTGTGTAGTGTGGTGTGTTGTGTTGTGTTGTGTTGTGGTGTGTGTGTGTGTGTGTGTGTGTGTGTGTGTGTGTGTGTGTGTGTGTGTGTATGTGTGTGTGTGTGTGTGTGTGTGTGTGTGTGTGTGTGTGTGTGTGTGTTGTGTGTTGTGTTGTGGTGTGTGTGTGTGTGTGTGTTGCGTTGCGTTGCGTTGCGTTGCGTTGTGTTGTGTTGTGCTGTGTTTTGTGTTGTGTGAGTGTTGTGTGAGTGAGTGAGTGAGTGAGTGAGTGAGTGAGTGAGTGAGTGAGTGAGTGAGTGAATGAGTGAGTGAGTGTGTGTGTGTGTGTGTGTGTGTGTGTGTGAATAATAACAATAAATAACGCTTTAACAAGAAAAGGGTTTATCAACGAAGCATTTAAATGAGGAAAATAAATACTGAACAGTTACACTGTTAACATTTAAAAAAAACAATTATGTAACCATTGTGTACATTATTGCAACGCCTGTCAAAAACATTTAGATTTTACACATGGTTAACCTACTACAGTAAAATAAATCCAAACTAAACCATACCGAAACAAAAAACAGAACGCCCCTTCCGAAAATAATAAGCGACACAAAAAACAACCCAAACCACCCAAACCACCCAACAATCCCCTTCCCAACCAGAGTAATAAAAAGGTAAAAACCCACCTCTCCGCCTGAAAAAACAAAACAAAAAAATCCACCCCCAAAGAAAAAAAAACAACCAAAAAAACCCAACAACCCGACTCAACGGTATTAAAAGGCAAACACACGACGAACACATTGATACAGATTAAAAGGAAATAACAATACAAAATATGTATAATCTATTGATATTTTTATGAAGAGTTTTTCAACAACATCATCATCAATAACAATAACAACAACAAGATCAACAACAAGAACATGAACAACAACAGTATCAACAACAGCAACAACAACAGCATCAACAACAGCATCAACAACAGCATCAACAGCAGCATCAACAACAGATTCCGTCTTTGTGTTTTCGTTCTGTGGCTAGAACTACGAGGTTCTTCAATGGAGAGATTTTGCGTATGCGACCGTTTTTTGTTGTTGTTTTGTTTTTACCCATGTTTAAAGTATCCTTAATCCGACTTTGAGAGCAGCTTCCCTCTCTTTGGAGATGAGCGAAACAACATTGACTCTTCCTCCCCCATATTTAACCCCTGTATTAAGGTAGCCGCATTCCGACTTCGGGGACAATTTCCCTCTCTATTATTATCTTTTTGGGTATAAAAGGAGTAAAATTAACTTTTCCTTCCTTAATTACCTTTCCTTCCTTCCTTCCTTCCTTCCTGCCTGCCTGCCTTCCTGCCTGCCTGCCTTCCTGCCTGCCTTCCTTCCTTCCTTCCTTCCTTCCTTCCTTCCTTCCTTCATTCATTCATCCATTCCGTCATTCCTTCTGTTGTCCTAAGGAG
>CM060319.1:73357128-73384628 GCA_030674155.1 Stramonita haemastoma
AGGATGACTACTACCTCCTGCCGAGAAAAGATCAAGTGACCATTGTGAGGCTGAGGACTGGTCACTGCAGACTCAGACATCACATGTTCACCAAGTTCCACATTGGAGATTCTGAGGCGTGCCCCTGTGGCACTTCTCCCATGACAGTCCAGAATTGCTGTCTGAGAGTGTGACAAAACGGAAGATTCAACAGAGCGTAGTAAACCATCAACCAGTTGCTTGGTTCACAGAAGATGCTCTGCTAATGGCGGCACAGCTTAATGGTCAGCGAACTCGCCATCCCCGTGCTAAGGTTAAGCAGCACTAAACGTGGTTACCTCTTGGAAGGGTGACTGTACGTCGCCTTGGCTTCAGCGCAGTCCCCCAGTTCACCCACCAGTAAATTTTCCTACTCTCTTCAGGGTCAGGTAAGGTAAAGCAGCGAGGGAGATGAGAGGAGATGGGCGCCGCCCTCAAATGCTGGCCACCACAGAAGCTGAGGTCTCTGACATCTCGCTCCCCAATGGCTGCTTAGGTTACGGGACACTTTTATAAGATGATCTGCCAATATAAGTTTTTAAAAGAAAACAACACATGTATAATGACATTACAACGGTCTTGCTAATCCAATTCTTCTGGAAACTGTTGATGGAAGAAGGTAAAAGTGAAAAAGGTAACGATAATGGTGTCCCGTAACCTATGTGGTCGTTGGGAGGCGAGGCATCACAGAGCTCCGCTTCTCTAAGGGTCAGCTTGGTGAGGGCGGCACCCATCTCCTCTCCCTCGCTGCTTTACCCTCCATGACCCTAAAGAAACAGGTGCCCATTGACAGCTGGGTGAACTGGGGACTGTAATGAAGCCAAGGCACACAAACGGTCACCCATCCACTTGGTAACCACGCTCAATGCTGCTTAACAGTGGCTGGGGGATACTGCGCTATCCTACCCACTTGTGTGTGACGGAAAGAGGCGAAGGCTGAAATCGAGAAAAAAAGAAAACAAAGGCCGGTGGAACAAGAAACACTGCAGAATGACCTGAGAAACCATGTAGAGTGACACTGACATAAATGAATATTTTGAGTAGCTCTTCAGACCTCACCGACTCTCCAGAATGTGCAAAAAAAGACAGTAAAAAATGAATAAGAAAAACCAGGAGAGGAGACAATCTTTTCTGTCTTCAATAAGAAGAAAAATCGTCTTTTGTCCCGGCATGGGAACCTGACACAAAACGCTCAATATTCTATGCCAGGGCTGCCGTAACTTCCTGCATGTAGAAACTGAAAACATCCCCGAAGTCGAAATGCAGCTGCCTTCATGGAGTGCAGAAAAATGGTTGCATACGCCAAAAAAATCTTCACTTATGGTAAACTTCAGAGCTCTAGCCGAGAAACAAGCAAACAAGAAGTGAAATCGAAAATGAATGAATAATATATACAAAAGATGTCAGCCTCTGGGTAAACTACCACACACTCATCATCCTCTCCTGTCTCCACCTCTTCCTCTTTCTTCCTTCTCTTCTTCTCTCTTCCTCCTCTCTTTCTCTCTCCTCCTCCTCTACCTCTCCCTTCTTCTCCCCTTCTTCCTTCCTTTTTCTCCTCTTCCTTCTCTCACCTCTGTCTTCTTCTCTCTTCCTCCTCTTCTTTCCTCCTCTTCTTCTCTCTTCCTCCTCTCCTCCTCCTCCTCTCTCTTCTTCCTCCTCCTCTACCTCTTCATCCTCTTCCCCTTCTTCTTTTATTTTTCTCCCCTTCCTCTTCTCTCCTCTGTCTTCCTCCTCTCCTTCTCCTCTCTCTCCTCCACCTCCTTTTACTCCTTATCCTCCTTCTCATTCCTCCTCCTCCTCTCTCCTCATATCTCCCTCTTTCCTCCCTCCTCCTCTTCCACCTCTCTCCTCCTCCTCCTCTTCTTCTTCCTCTTCTTCCATCTCTCTCCTCATCCTCCTTCTGCCATGCCAGACAGACAGACCTAACTGTGCCTGCAAAGACAAGACAGGGTACCCCCCCTCCCTCCTGTAGGCCACTTATCGATTTCAGAGCAGTTTTAATTAAAAGCCAGTAGTCCCAGTCTTGTTTTCATCCCCTAGCGCTCAGCCCCTGCCTTCACTTGCATCACTAAGGCAGGGAGAAAAGCCCCTACTGCCTTCTGTCTCCCTCTGTGTGTTGTGTGTGTGTGTGTGTGTGTGTGTGTGTGTGTGTGTGTGTGTGTGTAGTGTGTGTAGTGTGTGTGTGTTTGTGGGTAGTATGTTCCCGTGAGCGCTTACGTATGTACGTGTGCGCGCGTGAAAAGATATATATATATATATATATATATATATATATATATATATATATATATATATATATATATTCGCACACATATAAACACACTATAAATGCAATATATGTATGCACATACACAGAAACACAGACACACACAAACATACATACTTTGATATGTGTGTTCACACACACATAGGCACGCATACAGGCACACATCCACAACCATGAACGCAGGCTTCTTCTCTGCCTGTCTGCCAGTCAGTCAGTCAGTCCGTCAATCTGTCCATCTGTCTGTCTGTCCGTCTGTTTGTCTCTCTGTCTGTCTGTCTGTCTGTCTATCTGTCTGTGTGTTCTAGGCTATCTAGTTACTGATTGTATAGAGAACCGTATCACTACACGTGGAAGAGATCACTGCAAATCCCTGTTTCAAAGGGTAGCCAAGCCAGCGCGTGCTGTCCCTAGTGAGGATGCCCTGGGGGGGGGGGGGGGGGGGGGGGAGGAGGAGGAGGAGGTCAATATCAATAGCATCCCAACCCTCTGGAAATTCTCTGCTAGGAATTCCTTCTTTTCGATCACACTCTCTCTTTGTTTCTACCTTGTTCCTTATATTCCGGTCACCTATATCTTGTCTATATTCTGCTTTCTTGCTTCCTTCTCGCTCGTTATATATATCACCAGGAAGACTTCAAAGATAACTATTCTCTCCCATGCCGAAGTTGGATGCGCTGGAATTTACTTGTCAGGCGCTTATCGAACATGCCGCGCAACTCATTTTTGCTCACACGAGACACTGCGTTAATGAAGAGAGAGAGAGAGAGAGAGAGAGAGAGAGAGAGAGAGAGAGAGAGAGAGAGAGAGAGAGAGAGAGAGAGAGAGAGAGAGAGAGAGAGAGAGAGAGAGAGACATAGGGAGAGAGAGACAGACAGACAGAAAGACAGGGACACAGACACACAGACACACGCAGAGAGACAGACACACACACACAGACACACACACAGACACACACACACACACACACACACACACACACACACACACACACACACACACACACACACACACACACACACACACACACACACACACACACACACACACGGAGAACACAAAAGTACATTAAAGTCTTTTTACTCACCCAAAGGACCCAATCTTTCTTTCTTTTTGTCTTTTATTTTTGTTGGCATTGACAACATGACTATATTAGTCCCTTCCAGCGCTTAAAGCAGTTCGTTTTCAATAAACTTTTTTCCCCCACCCCCTTTCTCTTCTCTTCCCCTCTTTCTCTGTTTATTGTTTTGGGGACAGGGAGGGGGGGGGGGTGGTGGCGATTTAGTGGTGGTGGTGGTGGGGGAGGAGGGTCAGGGAAAATTGGATGAAGGTGACATGACATGTCATGATTGTCATTTTTTTTGTTATGTCCGGCTTTAGCAAGTCTTTGGCTTGAGGATGTGTGCGTGTGTGTGTATGTGTGTGTGTGTGTGTTGTGTGTGTGTGTGTGTGTGTGTGTGTGTGTGTGTGTGTGTGGTGTGTGTATGTGTGTGTGTGTGTGTGTGTGTGTGTGTTGTGTGTGTGTATGTGTGTGTGTTGTGTGTGTGTATGTGTGTGTTTGAGTGTGTGTGGTGTGTGTGTGTGTGCGTGTGTGTTTGTGTGTATGTGTGTTTGTGTGTATGTGTTTGTGTGTGTGTATGGTGTATTTGAGTGTGTATGCAGGGCAATGCGTGTGATTGTGTGTATGTGTGTGCGCACGCGCGCTTGTGTGTGCGTGTATATATGTGCGTGCGCACTTTATGCGCACGTGGGTATCAGCAGAAATCTTGTCTGTGTGATCTAATGCAGAAAAAAAACCTCTTAAAGCCTTGGAAAGGGGAAATGGATTTAGAAGGAAAACAGGCTTAGAGGAAATCGTCAAGAACGATGAGATATCCTGTTTATAAGAAGATTTATTTACATATCAGTTTTGTCAATCTGTCTGCTTTATTGTGTCTGTATCATGTGGCTCTGTGTTTGTTTATCTGTCTGTCTTTTTTCTATCTGCCTGTCTGTTCATCTCTCTCTCTCTGTCTGTCTCTGTCTCTCTGTCTCTGTCTGTCTGTTTGTCTATCTGTCTGTCTGTCTGTCTGTCTGTCTGTCTGTCTGTCTGTCTGTCTCTCTCTCTCTCTCTCTCTCTCTCTCTCTCTCTCTCTCTCTCTCTCTCTCTCTCTCTCTCACACACACACACACACATTAAGGATACACTTGATGTCGAGTTTCACCTAGATGAACACACAGTGCACAATGCATATTTTTTTCAAATTCATTATGTATGAACTTCAGGTTAAAAATACCAGATAAAACTATGACAACCCGTTTGCAAAGTTGGACCAGATGATTCAATATGTAAACATTAGTAAGATGTACCATTTTAAGAACACGGTACATTTAGTAGACATAATGCTATTTAAATGGTGATACCCTACAGAAGTGATGATAAGTCTCATTTTGGTTTAGAAGTATGTATTTAAATTGGGACCAAAAACGTTCTGGAATCTATATGATGTTTGACACCCACCCAACCAACCAACCAACCAACCAACCAACTAGCCAACTAACCAACCAACCAACCAACCAGCCAACCAGCCAACCAGCCAGCCAATCACCAAACCATCCACCCACCCACCAACCAAAAAACCCCCCAAAAGATGGGTAAAAAATAACACACAGACGCGCAAAGATCACCTTTGAAAAGACCAATCAGCAATTGTGAATGATGACAATTAATTAGCATCACTCGGAACTTAAAGAACAAGGCCAATAACATTGTTTTAACAGACAGACAGACAGACAGAAACAGACAGACAGACAGACAGACAGACAGACAAGACCATCACATTGCTATTGAGGAGACTTGGCAACACAGAACTGAGGTCAAGGAGAAAGAGAAGAAAAAATGACACTTCAAGGAAGTGATGGAAGATGTTGCAGAAGTTGAGAGGTTTCTGATAACAACACATGCTAGAGATGAGGCAGAAGACAAGGCAGAAACCATATAATCTATATTTGTGGGGGAAATATGACAGAAGTGTGACACAGAGGATGCTATTTAGCTCTTAGTAGAGGTAAGCTTTATACAGTACAAGAAGGGAGACGAAGAGGCAGACAGAGAAAACGATGGGAAGACAACAGAGAGTGGACTGGCCTTGAGTGGAGCGACTTGCTATGGAAAGCTGAGAAGCGTGAGTAGTGCAGGAAGCTGGTTGCAAAATCTTCAGCAGTGTCTACTAGACTCTTCGCCTATCCCGTGGTCTGGGCGACCGTTGTGGCATCACTGAAGACTTTGCAGCCATCTTCCTCCACTCCTCACAGTTCTTGGCTTTGTGTAGTATGTCATTCCACCCAAGGTCAGTCCAGTTCTGATGCTGTCTTCCCATCGTTTTTTTATGTCTGCAGCCACAAAAGTAAGCATGCAAACTCACACGTTCAAAACAAACAAAATGCTTATTTTTCGCTCTTTTGCTACAGCTACAAGGTTCACCAATGGTGAGATTTTTGCGACCCTTTTGTGGCCGCCATTATTAAGGTAGGCATTCCAACTTTTGGGGATGATGTCCAAGCATGACATCAGTGTGCAAGCTTTTTAAAAAAAATATATAACTTTTTGTCATCCGTTCTTACCGACATGAATGACCTTCTTTTCTGAAAGGCAGAACAGGTTTTAACGTGTGTGCAAAATGTTCTGCTTGTGTTTACACACAGGGCTTCAATTTACAGTCTTATCCCGAACGACTTTAAGGGAGAGTGGAGTCAGTACTGATGTTAATTCCAGTGCGAACAAACCCCCCACCTCAAACAGGCCTCTCAATGATGGCTCGAACCCGGGCCGTCAATTCGCAAGTGTAACACTCTAACCACCAGTCTACCCTCCCCCTCCATCCCTAAAACCAGTCTTTCAATTTTGAAAAAAATGTATTAAAGAAACAAAGCCAGCAAATAAAATACAAAGAAAATAGTGGCCACAGAGAAAGAGAGGAAAAAGCTAAGATTGAAGTGGGTTGTTTCTGACATGACACAATACTCGCTGATTGACCACAGAATGGCTTGAGTTTGTGTGTGTTGTGTGTGTCGTGTGGTGTGTGTGCGCACGCGTGTGTGTGCGTGTATGTGTGTGTGCGCGCGCACGCGTGTGTGTGTGCGTGTGTTGTGTGTGCGCGCGCACATGTGTGTGCGGTGCGTGGCGCGTGTGTGTGGGGACACAGACTGAGACAAAGACAGACTGACTGAAAGAGGGAAGAGAAAGAGACAGAAAGGAAATGAGAGAGACGAGGAGGGGAGAGAGACACACAACACACACACAGAGAGAGAGAGAGAGAGAGAGAGAAGAAGATCAGAGAGAGAGAGAAGGAGAGAGAGAGAGAGAAGAGAGAGGAGAGAGAGAGAGAGAGAGAGAGGAGAGAGAGAGGAGAGAGAGAGAGAGAGAGAGAGAAGAGAGAGAGAGATTTGATTTGATTTGATTTGATTTGATTTGATTTATTCTTTTATATCGAGGATAATGGAATAAACACTCTTGTGCTTTTTTACGTCCAATCCCCGTGTGTATGCAGTTTTGTAAATGTCATATGTTCCCACCGGCACACGATGGCCTACTCTTACGAAAAGCGGAACAGGATTTAACGTGTGCGCAAGATGTTCTGCGTGCGTTCGCACACGGGGCCTCGGTTTTAAGTCTCATCCGAAGGACTTCTGGGGGGGGTGTGTGTAAGAGAGATAGAGAGAGAGAGAGAGAGAGAGAGAGAGGAGAGAGAGAGAGAGAGAGAGAGAGAGAGAGAGAGAGAGAGGAGAGAGAGAGAGAGAGAGGAGAGAGAGAGAAGAGAGAGAGAGAGAGAGACAGACAGACAGACAGACAGACAGACAGACAGACAGACAGACAGACAGACAGACAGACAGAACAGACAGACAGACAGGCAGACAGACAGAGACAGAGAGAGACAGAGACAGAGAGAGACAGAGACATAGACAGAGAGAGACAGAGACAGAGAGACACAGGAGAGAGAGAGACACAGAGAGAGACAGAGAGAGACACAGAGAGAGAGACAGAGACAGACAGATAGACATACAGACAGACAGATAGATAGACAGACAGACAGAGACAGACACTCAGACAAACGGACACACACACACACACACACACACACCACACACACACACACACACACACACACACACACACACACACACACACACACACACACACACACACACACACACACACACACACAAAACAGGGAGTGGGGCTAGAAACAGGTAAGAATGGAGGGGGAAGGAGTAGGAAGAAGAGGGGCGGGAGGGGGGGGGGATAGAGAGATGGGGAGAGAGATGGAGAGATTGTAACTGTTGGCTGTGATAATGGAACACACAGACCTGGCAATGAGGAAGATGGGGTAAAGGGGGCGCAATCGATTCTTCTCACACCCTCCAGTAGGCTCCCTTGAGACAGATCACACTCCGGTGCATGTGGAATAGAAATATTATTATGAAGAAGTTTTTTTTTTCGCTTTTGTGTGTGTGTGGTTTTGTGTGTGTGTGTGTGTGTGTGGTGTGTGTGTGTGTGTGTGTGTGTGTGGTGTGTGTGTGTGTGTGTGTGTGTGTGTGGTATTGGTGTGTGTGTGTGTGTATTGGTGTGTGTGTGTGTGTGGTGTGTGTGTGTGTGTGTGTGTGTGTGTGTGTGTGTGTGTGTGTGTGTGTGCCCTGCAGTCAACTTTGAATGTGTGAACCCGGAGGACAAGACAGGCTAGTGGTTAAAGCGTTGTACCCACACTTTGACAGCCTGGGTTCCAACCACACACCGATACACTCGATGGAGGGGATTATTCCTCTGGTGTTGATATCAGTGCTGACTCCACTCCCTGGAAGTTCTTTGAATGACACTATAATCCTAGACCCCGTGTGTGCACGTCCGCAAAACAGCTTGTGCATATGTAAAAACTCGTCCTGCAGGTAAGACAGACAGACAGACAGACAGACAGACAGACAGGCAGGCAGACAGACAGACAGACAGACAGACAGACAGACAGACAGACAGACAGACAGACAGGCAGACAGACAGACATACAGACAGACAGACAGACAGACAGACAGACAGACAGACAGAAGTCCAGGTAAGAATAGACAGCAAAATCAAATCAAACAAATAGCGGTGAAAACCGCCCATGCACACTGGTGTCGTAGTCAGGCATCACCCTCAAAGTTTAACAGTGAGTACGTTTCACTTTGTGTGCAAAATGTTCTAAGTGTCTTCCCACAAGGGACCTCAGTTTTTATTCTCATAACAGGATGGGCAGATAGACAGACAGACATACAGAGAGATAAACAGATAGACAGACATGCATGTAGAAAGACATACAGATGGAGACAGAAAGACAGACACCAAACAGACATACAGACAGACAGGCGGCCATATAGAGAGACAGATAATTAAGCAGACAGATAGACAACCAGACAGCCAGATAGAGAGATAGAAAGACAGACAGAAAGACAAACAGACAGACAGATAGAACAACAGACAGACAGACAGACTGAGAGATAGAAAGACAGACAGACAGACTGAGGAAGAGAGAGAGAGAGAGAGAGAGGAGAGAGAGAGGGAGAGAGAGAGAGAGAGAGAGAGAGAGAGAGAGAGGAGAGAGAGAGAGAGGAGAGAGAGAAGAGCAGGAGAGAGAGAGAGAAGAAACAGACAGACAGACAGACAGACTGAGAGATAGAAAGACAGACAGACAGACAGACAGACTGAGAGATAGAAAGACAGACAGACAGACAGAAAGACAGACAGACAGAAAGAAAGACAGACAGAAAGAAAGACAGACAGACTGAGAGAGAGAGAGAGAGAGAGAGAGAGAGAGAGGAGAGAGAGAGAGAGAGAGAGAGAGAGAGAGAGAGAGAGAGAGAGAGAAGACAGACAGACAGACAGACAGACAGACAGACAGACAGACAGACAGACAGACAGATAAACAGACAGGTACTAGAGGTGAGGGCTAGCAGGTCTGCCCCAAGGGACTTAAACAGAGCTTCAGAAGAATCAGTTGTGTCCCTTACCCAATCTTTCATTTCCAGGTCGAAGTGGGCCTATCGGTATGCGAGTGTCATTTGAAGCCAGCCTAGCAGCTACAATCTCTCTATCTTCTCCTCCTCCCCTCCCCTTCCCTTCCCTTCCTTCCCTTCTACTCCTCTCCTCCAAAATTCTTCTTCTTCTTCGTTGAATGCTCTTACAGCAACTATTGGTATCTGTTATATGAGCGAAAATGCGTCATGCTGTGTTTGAGCACTTGACAAGTCAGGCCTTCAGCATATGGTTAGAAATGTTATCTTTAAGTCTTCTGGAGAAAAGGCAGGAAAATAGACCAAAAAGGCAGAATATAGACATTGAGGAGGTGACAGGAAGAAAAAGGAACAAGGCAGAAACAAAGAGAGTGATAGAAAAAAAGGAATCCTTAGCACAGAATTTCCAAAAAGTGGGGATGCTATTTATTACTGACAACCTCCCTCCCCCTGCATCCCCTTGGGGTGTACACCTTTCATCCTCTACCTGCTGCCCCCTCCCCCACCCTTCTCTCCCCTTTTCATCTTTAATCCAACTTTACTATCTCCAAACTTCTTTCACCAATTCTTCCTCTCTCCCAGAACCCCCCTCCCCCCGAACTTCCCTCTCTCCTGTCCCACTCCTGGCTCTCCCAGTCCCCCCCCACCTTCCCACCTGTACTCCTCTCACCACCATCTACCATCCCGCCACTCCAACAGCCCCTAGCCCCCCTCCCCCTCCCTTCTCCCACCCAGTCCTACCGGCAGACAATATTCCTGTCTTTTTCATTTCCTGGCCCTGTCTCAACAACACTTTGAGCACATTCGTTTTGTAGCTTTGCTTGCTGTCTGTGTCTCTCTGTGTCTGTCTGTCTGTATGTATATTTGTCTGTCTGTTTCTCTGTCTGTCTGTTTGTTTCTCTGTCTCCATCTGTCTCTGTTTTTCTGTCTCTTTGTTTTTCTCTATGTCTCTATGTCTGTCTGTCTTTTTGTCTGTCTTTGTGAAATGAAGGCAACAAAGCAGGCCATTCTGATTCAAAGCCTCAAAGCTCCCCCCCTCTCTTACTCTCTCTATATCACTGTCTCTTTCTCTCTCTATCTCTCAAAGTCTCTCTCTCTCTCAAATTCTCTCCCTCTCAGATACTCTGTCTGTCTCTCTATCTGTCTCTCTATCTGTCTCTCTGTCTGCCTCTCTCTGTCTCTGTCTGTCTGTCTGTCTCTGTTTCTGTCTCTGTCTGTCTGTTTGTCTGTCTGTTTCTCTCTCTAAACTACTCTGACAGTCTCTTTCTCTCTCTCTCTCTCTCTCTCTCCTCTCTCTCTCTCTCTCTCTCTCTCTTCTCTCTCTCTCTCTCTCTCTCTCTCTCTCTCTCTCTCTCTCTCTCTCTCTCCTCCACACACAAAAACTTTCTCAAAATTGACACCCTGTCTGTCTCTATGTCTGTCTGTCTGTCTCTGTCTCCCTCTCTCTCCTTCTCTCTCTCTCTCTCTCTCTCTCTCTCTCTCTCTCTCTCTCTCTCTCTCTCTCTCTCTCTCTCTCTCTCTCTCCTCTCTCTCTCTCTCTCTCTCCTCTCTCTCTCTCTCTCCTGTGAAATGAAGAAACAACAGAGCAGCAACAGAGCCAGGGCATTGTGATTTTAATCAGACACCACTGCCACCACTGTGTGCCGCTGTCAAGAACAACAGGCACCTTGAATGCATTGGAAATCTGGGCTCTGTTTCTCCTTCATGCCCATCTGTGTTCGTTTCATTTTCATTTCTTCTAGTTCTTCATAGAAAAACATTTGCTTGTTTGTTTTTTCTTCTTCGTCGTCGAACGCTCAGACAGCTGCTACTGTTGTCTGTTACATGAGCGAAAATGCATTGCGCTGCCGTTAAGCGCCTGACAAGTCAGGCCCAACGCATCCCACTTCGGTGTTGGAGAGAATTGTTAATTCATAGGCTAAGTCTTTCTGGAAAAAAAAGGCAGGAGAATGGACCAAGAAGGCAGAAAATAGAAAAGGAGGTGACAAGAAGAAAGGGAACAAGGCAGAAACAAAGAGAGGGGTAGAAAAGAGGGAATTCGTAACACAGAAATCCAGAAGGGGAATATGCTATTTATACTAACAGCCCTCCCCCCTATACAGGGCGGGGGGGCTTGTAAGCCTGAGGTCTTGCTTTTTTTTTTTTAGCTTTCCATTTCCTTGGCTTCAGTACAGTCCCTAAGTTTACTCAGCTGTCAATGGGTACCTGCCTTCTGTTAGGGTCAGGGTTAGCGAGGAAGAGGATAATGGTACCGCCCTCAATATGCTGGCCTCTGGAGAAGCTGAGGTCTCTGACATCTCGCTTCCCAACGACCGCATAGGTTATGGGAAACCTTTATCTTTATTTTCCTTTTGGGTCCAAGGTTCACTGATGGTAAGAGTTCTTGGTGTGTGCATGCAGCCGTTTTACCCAACCAGTCAGGTAGCCGCATTTTGACTTTCAGGACTTTTGGAACTTATGTAAAAAAAAAATGCCGTGCTTTCCTAGTGAGCAGCTTACATTCTCTTGTGAAGAGTGTGAGGGAACTAGATCTGGCCAATTAAAATGATTGCTGGTTCTTGGTCTTTTTGTTCTTGGTCTTTTTGTCCCTCGGCTAGAGCTCTGAGGTTCACCAGTGTTGAGATGTTTGGGTATGCGACCATTTTTGCTCACCATGAAGGTCGCTGCATTCCGACTTCGGGGATATTGCTGGTTTGATCCACCAACCTCTTTGGTCGTCCCCTTCTAGTTTTTTGTTTGTTTTGTTTTGTTTGTCTATCTCTGTCCCTGAATGTTTTGTAAAGAGTCTCCAGTGCCTCTGTCTGTCTGTCTTATCTGTCTGTTTGCTCTTCTGTCTGTCTCTCTGTCTGTCTGTCTGTGTCTGTGTCTCTTTCTGTCTCTCTCTGTCTCTCCCTGTCTGTTTGTCTGTCTCTCTCTCATTGTAAACAGTAAAATGTTTAGTACAATTACTTAAAATACCACCAAACAAACCGATTTGACACAAGAAGAACTGAGGAGTCAGTCTGACTGACTCACAATTCCATTCATACTCTCTCTCTCTCTCTCTCTGTCTCTGTCTCTCTCTGTCTCTCTCTGTCTCTCTCTGTCTCTGTCTCTCTGTCTCTGTCTCTGTCTGTCTCTGTCTCTGTCTCTGTCTCTGTCTCTCTCTGTCTCTGTCTCTGTCTCTGTCTCTGTCTCTCTCTCTCTTCTCTCTCTCTCTCTCTCTCTCTCTCTCTCTCTCTCTCTCTCTCTCTCTCTCTCTCTCTCTCTCTCTCTCTCTCTCTCTCAGACTCCATCTGCTCATTTGTAAACCGGACGTGACGTGCATCCAGATCAGGGTTTCAGAGTTTTGAAGGAGGAAGCGACGCCATCTTTTTTTAAGACTTTTTTTTTTTTTTTTGGGGGGGGGGGGGGGGGGGTGCACAATTTAGCTAAGTGGTGTGTCTTTCACACTCTTCTTGGGAAAAGAATCCTCCACTTAAATCTGATGGAAAAGTTTCTAGCCTTAATCCTAGGGGGTGGGGGTGGGGGGACACACAATTTTGCATATGAAGGAAGTAGGAATAGGGCGGAGATGAGGGTGGAGGGGTGGGTGGGGTTTGGTGGCTTCGTGCTCGCAAATATAAGTCATGATGAAATACACAAAAACCTGAAAGATGATCATAGTTAACATAATCATCGAACACAGAAAGTTTGATGATTCCTGTTTATATGTAAACACAGGTATTACACAAAAAGCTTGTAACTGCTTATTTCGTTTTGCTGTCTTATAATTATATTATACATGGAGATGGGATAGCAAAGTGGTTAGAGCGTTGCACTGGAGACTTGACAATCTAGGATCAAGCCACCACCCAGGAACCTGTTCAAGGGATTTTCCTCTGGAGTTTATATCAGTACTGACTCCACTCTCCACGAAAAATCCCTAGTTTGAGACTATAAACCGAGGTTACGTATACTAACTCATGCATGATATCTTCTGCACACATTAAAACTTGTTCCGCCTTTTGGAGGAGTAGGCCATTCATGTGCCTGCAATAACAGATGTTAAAAATAAACTAAAATGATCGCATACAAATTTTTGGTGCTGTATTTGGACATCTTACCCGAACTCAGAATGCAGCTACCTAAAGAATGGACAAAAAACGGTTGCATACGCAAAAAAAATGTCACTTTTGGTGAAATTATAAGCACTAGCTGAGGACCACAAAAAAAATAAAAAAGAAAGATATAGTCTTTTGTTGAAAGGTATCAGTAGCAGACATAACATTATTAAGTGGAGATTACTATCTGAATCTGCTGATTTTAATGACACACAGACAACAACAAAAAAGATGAAAAAACTGCAAGCCAATTTATACATTTGACACAAGAACTGGAGAGTCAGTCTGACTGACACACAACTCAATTCCTACTCACACACACTCTCTCTTTCTCTCTCAGGCTCCATCTTCTCATTTGTAAACCGGACGTGACGTGCATCCAGACCATGGTTTTAGAGTTTAAAGGAGGAAGCGACGCCATTTTTTTTTCTTCTCTTTTTTTTATATTGTTTTTGGAGTGGGCAAATTTCTCTAAGTGGTGTGTCTTTCACACTCCTCTTGGAAAAATGAATCCTCCCCTTAAAACTGATGGAAAAGTTTCTAGCGCTTAATCCTAGGGGGGAGAGGGGGGGGACACAAGGTTTTACGTATGGAGGAAGTAGGGGCAGGGTGGGGGGGTGTATGGGTGGATGGGTGGGGATAGGGGGTCTAGTAGGTTTCGTGCTTGCAAAACTTGAGCAAGGATGAAACACAAACCCCCAAACTGATAGATGATCATAGTTAACAGAATCATTAAGCATGCACACTTTGACGATTCCTATTAATATGCTAATACAGCTATTACACAAAAAAACCCTGTAACTTCCTTTTTTTGCTGTCTTATATATAATGATAAAAATGTTTACGTATGCGACCTTTTGTCCTCCCCCTCCATCATTAAGGTAGCTGCATTTCGATGTTGGGAGACAGTGTGGGAATCGAAGCCATCATTTTGGCCAGGACAATTATTAGGTACCTTCCTCCCTGCTGTTTCCAGCTTTCAACTGTTGTGGGTTCTTTTGACGTGCACAAATTTCGCAAGAACATGGATCTGACTGGTTTATAGAGTCTCTTCCCCCGAAGGACTTTAACCATCAGTATGGTTTCCCCATCAAAACTAAGGCTGGGAGTCGAACCCAAACCTCACGTTTCACTTGTTAGGCAAGTGAAGTCTTAACCCTCCGGCCATCTCACTCCTTCTTTACATATTTCTTTTGGAAGAGCTCTTTTACAGAAGACAGAGCCAGACATCAAGTCCTTCGTATGAGATTATAAACCCCAAACACACAGAACATCTTGCGCACATGTTAAAACATGTTCTGCTTTTCCGGAAGAATTAGCCATTGTTTTCCGGTGGGAAAGGATGAAAAATGTACAAAACTGCATACACACGGGGACTGGATGTAAACTTCTTCTTCTTCTCATTGGTTTAATGTCCGTTCACTACAAGGTGATTTAGACAATGGTACATTCACGTTAATAATGCACCAAAAAGGGGATGAGGGGAAAAAGTGAAAGGATAAAGAATATAATGGATGATGATAAGTTTATACAATTTCATTTATAGTAACTGACCTACTGGTGACTGGCAAATACTTGCTGCAACTGATATTAGGACATGCGACTCGGAATCATACAGAACACTTTGGAAATTTCCGTATTTTTCCCTTAGATCTATCCCTTTGCTTTTATACGAGGCAATCAGCACAGGGCAATCAAACAGTATATGGTGGACTGATATAATAGCAGAACAAGTGCAGAAAACATTTTTGGAATATTTAGTTTTCCAAGCATTTAGACGTAATTTATGAATTATAATTTCTATATTTCGTGGGCAACACAAAAGATTTAAGTGAAATCTAAAAAACTTTGAATATATAGAGTTTGCAAGAATTGAAATAATTTCAAATGAAGATAAACGTAGACCTATACTGTTAATCATTATGTCACTTGTACATTCTGAAGCACCGCGTTTTGCCAGAGAATCTGCCAATTCATTCCAGTAAAGACCGCAATGTGATGGCACCCAGCAAAATGTTATCCCAATACCTTTAGAAACAAGAGAATGCACGAGGAACTTGATTTCAAAAATAACATCATTTCTCAGTTTAGAGTCCCAATGTTTTAAAGCCAGTAAAACTGATTTTGAATCAACACAAAAAAGGACATTGTAAATCGCAAGAGAAATATTTGAAATATAATTTAGCGCCATAAGAATTGCGAACAATTCAGAAGTGAATATTGTAAAACCTTTTCCAATACAAAAAGGTCTTTTTACTTTTAAGTCGGGTATAACGAATGCAGCCCCGCACATGCCCGATTCTAAGACAGATCCGTCCGTGTATACTTTCAAGTGGTTTAAGTACTGACAATTTATATGATTTTGAACCTCAGTTTTGAGTAGGTTTTGATTAGTGTCCTTTTTTGTTTCTGTGTAGTCAATATCAAAATTTGCATATTTATGTTCCCATGGTGGAATCTGGGGAACTACTGGTAAAACTGGTACGTTTGATATATCGATATTATTTTCCTTTAAAAGGTCTTCAGTATAATTTCTTATGGGCTGCAAAAAAGAGATATTCCTAGCTCTTTTTGGATAATCCTTTTGATTAATAAATATTTCATCGCGAACAGAATTTGAAATAGCAAGACTTCGAATGACATATTTAGAGACAGATAACATTCTTTGCTCAGAAAGTGGAAGTAAATGAGCTTCTGTATAAGTTTTTAATGTACTGGCATGAATGGGCACTCCTAGCGCTATTTTAATTGCTTTGCTATCCACACTTTGCAACTTTTTTAAGAGATAATTTGGAGCAGAAAAATACACTTCTTGACCAGAAATGAGTTTAGATCGAATTAATGAAACAGCAAGATGCATGAGTGTTTTAGTATCCTGACTCCACGGCTGAGCACTCACAATCTTTAAGAAGTTTAATCGTTTCCTGGCTTTTAAAATCAAATTTTCAATATGCATTTTCCAGTTTAACTTGCTAGTTAAATGAACTCCCAAGAATCTGGCGTCTTGTTTGTATTGAAGTGTGACCCCATCAAGTGTTAATAACGGTAGTGTTTGGGGTTTTTTCCCATTGTTAAAAAGAACTAAACAAGTTTTTTCTCCAGATAACTCCAATCCATTCTCTTTCATGTAATTACTAAGTTTATTCAGTTCAACCTGATAAATCTTTTGAACACATTTTATCACTCTACTTTTCGTATTCTTTTTAAGAGAAGTGTTGATCCACATGGCAATGTCATCTGCATACTGAACAATAGTCGTATTTTTTGACAATGCCTGAGGAAGATCATGAATTAAAATAGAGAATAATAATGGTGCCAAAATTGCTCCCTGTGGTATTCCCATATCAACAGATTTAAAGTCTGAATATACACCATTCACTTTGGTACAGATTGATCTTTCAGACAGAAAATCCTTTAAGTATTAAAACATTATGCCTCTAACGCCGATATTTTTCAATTTGTATAATAACCTCGTATGCCAAACCCTGTCGTATGCTTTCCTAACATCAAAAAAAGTAGCTAGTGTACTCTTTCGTTTGGAAAACTGCTTTTTAATATCATGGGTTAACTTTACTAGGTGATCAGTTGTACATCTCCCTCTTCGAAAACCAGCCTGGTTTATAGGAATTATATTGTTTTTTTCACAATAATGCCATAGACGTTTTTGAACTATTTTTTCAAGTACTTTTCCAACATGAGAAGTGAGGGCAATTGGTCTGTAGCTGCTTAATGCTGATTGAGATTTGCCGCTTTTAAGAACTGGGACTACAATCGACTGCTTCCAGACCTTAGGAAGAGTGCCATTTATCCAACATTTTTGGAGAAATGAAAATAGTACTTTTTTCCAACTCTCGGGCAAATTAATTAACATTTGATAAGACAAGCAATCAATCCCAACTGCTGACCTGTTACTTCTAAAAGATTCAAGGACTTCAACAAATTCATTGTATTGAATTTCAGAGTTTAGATAATGCAGATTATCTATTGGAGGTTCTGCCATATTTAATAGTTCAGCTTCTTCTTGTCTTTTATGTCTAACATCAGGAGACAATTCTGAAGTCAAACTACTTTCAGAAAACATTGTATTAAAGGCTTCTGCTTTTTCTGCTGTGCTTGGGAAACTATTGTTTCCTAATTTTAATGGATAAGCTGGTAAGTGAAATCCATTTTTCATTTTATTGATCTTCTTCCAAACCTTTTGCATATCTTTTGATTCTGATACTTCCTTTAGGCAAAATTCTGTCCAATATGTCTTTTTTGCTTTTGCAATTGTTTTCTTGCATAGCTGCTTAGCTCTTTTACTATTGATAAGATTTTCTTCAGTTCTATCTTTAAACCATATTTTGTATTTCTCTTTTTTATAATGGACTGCCTTTTCACAATCTTTTGTCCACCATATATTGCCTTTATGCTTCCCACTGCATTGACTTTTACGCTTTGGAATAGAGAACTCAGCAGCTGACGTAACAGCTTTCGTAAAACGCCTGTAGAAAATATTTACGTCATCATTTTCCACACTTGCCAAATCATATAGGTCAAGGTGTGTTCGGAATGACTCCCAGTTTGCCAAATTAAACAAGTACTTTGGAACTTTATCTTCAAATTTCGGTAAATCTAGGATAATGTTTTTTACTAAATGATATAGAAATAGGAAAGTGGTCACTACCAAGACAATCTTCATTAACATCCCATTTGCAATCGAGTGCTAAAGAAGGGGAAATCAATGATAAATCGATGGCACTAGGCTTGTGATAGTGAATATCAGGTATTCTGGTTATCCTGCCATCATTTAAAAGACATAATTTAGAATCGATAATATTTTCCACAATACGATTATTGGTAACAATTGTACATTCCGAATCCCAAAACGGGGCATGCGCATTAAAATCCCCCAATATCACCCATTCATTCTTTGTAAAATCTACGTTTTTAAGCCAGTCAGTATTATCAAGTTTTGGACCTTGGGGAAGATATACAGATAAGACATTAAATACTACAGATTTGTTAATCTTGACAGACACACCAGTACAATAAATATCCTTGACATCTGGAGGTATTGGCCACAAAGCTAACTTTTGATAATCTAAACCCTGCCATTATATGGCTGTTTTTACCTTTTTAGAAACATCATCAATGTTACATAATGGCGGGTAATAAAAATGCTCTAGTTTGGGCATTTTATTTTTACAAACATTCAAAGACTGCAGGGCTACTATAGAATAAAAGTGACAACTTAAAAAATGTTCAAAACTTAAAATGTTTGTTGCAATGCTCCTAGCATTCCACTGAAGAATCTTTACTCCTTCAAATAATTCAGGTTTTCTTTGTCCGTTTTTCTTCATGATGTGGCTGAAATACTAAAATTGAACATTTCTATGATTTTAACTACGTTTTCTTTGTCCGTTTTTCTTCATGATGTGGCTGAAATACTAAAATTGAACATTTCTATGATTTTAACTACAATTATTCAAGCAAGTTAGAAAGGACTAAAACAGGATGCAGTCCAACTGGATGTAAAAAGACCACACGAGTGCTTATTTCATTACAAACGAAAAAAAAGATAGATAGATAGATAGATAGATAGATAGAGAGAGAGAGAGAGAGAGAGAGAGAGAGAGAGAGAGAGAGAGAGAGAGAGAGAGAGAGAGAGAGGAGAGAGAGAGAGATCGATCGATCGATCGATCGATAGAAAGACAGACAGACAGACAGACAGACAGACAGACAGATAGATAGATAGATAGATAGATAGATAGATAGATAGATAGATAGATAGATAGATAGATAGATAGATAGATAGATAGATGATACTCACTCACTCACTCACTCAGTCCCATGTCCCAAAGGACGTAGGGGGGACATGAGAGAAGACGCAACAGAGATCTTTTTCCATGCTTCACGATCCTGTGTGGCTAGTAGGAGGTGTTGCAGGGGTTGGGCGGTCCAGTCTTTGATGTTGTCAACCCATGATTTCTTTTGGCGGCCTCTTCTTCTCTTGCCCTCGACTGTTCCTTGCAGGATGGTTTTTGCTAGGGTGTTGTGTCTTGTGGTGTGACCAAACCACATCAGCTTTCTCCTCTTTATGGTGGAGAGCAAAGGCTCTTGGGGGCCCACACGCTTTTTGATTTCTTCTTTCACATAGTTATTGGTCTTGTGTTCTTTGTATGATATTTTGAGGAGTCTTCTGTGGCACTTGTTCTCGAATGCTTGGATTCTCCTCTCTAACTCTGCTGTCAGAGTCCATGATTCACAGCCATATAGGAGGATAGATATCACGAGGGATTTGTAAAGGTGGTATTTGGTGCAGAAGCTGATGTTGTTGCTTCTGATGATCTTCTCGAGTCTGACTAGAGCAGATGTTGCTGTTGCAATGCGAGCTTTCACTTCATTGTTTGATGTGCCATCTTTTGTTAGGATGGAGCCTAAGTATTTGAATTGGCTCACCTCTTCTAGTGTTTCTCCATTCATCTTTATTTCCGTGATGTCATTACTCGCGCTGTTGACCATGATCTTTGATTTCTCTGTACTGACCTCCATGCCGTATGCGCTCGCTCGATCTGTTAAATTGTCTGTGAAGATTTGCAGTTCTTGTTTGCTGCTGCCCATGAGGTCAATGTCATCTGCAAATCTGAGGTTGCAAAGGGGTCTTCCACCAATGGAGATGGAAGTGTGGTGGTTTTGCAGTGTCTCTGTCATGATGTTTTCGAGGAAGAGGTTGAAGAGTACAGGTGAGAGAAGGCAGCCCTGGCGAACCCCAACCGTGGTCTTGAAGAACTCGCCCACGTGATTATTCATAAAAACTGCACTTTCTGCGTTCTCGTACAGAGCTTTGATGACTTCAATTAGACAGCTGTCAATGTTGAAGTGCCTGAGTACTTGCCAGAGGCCGTCATGCCATACCCTGTCAAAGATGATACAGAAATCAAATAATAGATAGATGGATAAACAAATAAATAAGAAATTAATGTACTGATGTACTGATGTGATGGAGTTGATGTGCTCAAGATGTTTGTTTGTTTTTGTTTTTTTAAATCTTCGTGTCGGTTACACGTTGAAGAACCCTCGGCAACATAAGAGGACATGAAGGACAGAAGCAACAGTGCTGATGTCCTTAGCAGGTGGCAGACGATGGCTTCAATCAGGGAAATGAGGGAACTGTGTCATGCTGACGTCAGCACTACAGAACCTGATGGACCAGACTGATCTGGGATTTGGGGATTGTTCCTGACAGTGACGACAGTTCCCTACATACCCACAGAGAGAGAGAGAGAGAGAGAGAGAGAGAGAGAGAGAGAGAGGAGAGAGAGAGAGAGGAGAGAGAGAGAGAGAGAGAGAGAGAGAGAGAGAGAGAGAGAGAGAGACAGACAGACAGACAGACAGACAGACAGACAGACAGACAGACAGACAGACAGACAGAGTCAGAGTCAGAGACAGACAGACAGACAGACAGACAGACAGACAGACAGAGACAGGGACAGAAAACGAGAAACAAAGAACAGACAGGAATATAGCATTTGGCTGAAACACAATTTTATTCGTTCAGAAAAAAACATAGCGCCCATGACATGAAACAAACACATACAGCATGCAATTCTTATATCAGTATTCTAACAGTTATGCAAAAAAAAGGGCTGCAGCTGAACAAAACTGCGTCAAATTGAACAAAAATAAGATGAGATAAGATGATACAAACAGCAGGAAAAAAGAAACAACAAACATGAACAAAGATAAACAAAGAGGGGTTGATACATCATGGCAAAAAAGACCACACTTTATTACAAGACAGGCTGTGACATTCTCTACACCAGAAAATAATAGAACTATATTAATTATGCAACATTTTATTGGTTGTTAGTTAATATGTGGTTCTGTTTTTATTTGTGCATTATTTTTTCATTCTTCTAATACAGTTGTCAAGGTTTTCCTCCATTTCTTTAGTATTTTGTATTTATAATTTTGCATTTGCAGCAAATATTGTTCTTACCAAAGTATGTGATAGTATAAGGTGGTAAAGGTAAAGGTGTCCTATGATCTATGTGGTCGTAGGGGAGCGAGGCATCAGAGACCTCAGCTTCTCGAGGGGCCCGCATATTGAGGGCGGCGCCCATCTCCTCTCCCTCGCTACTTTACCTTCCCTGACCATGAAGAGGGTAGGTACCCAATGACATCTGGATGACTGTACTGAAGCCAAGTCACGCAAACGGTCACCCATCCAACTGGTAAGCAGGCTTCATGCTGCTTAACCTTAGCTTGGGGAAAGCGAGAGCACTGACCACTGAACTATCCCGTCCCCACGAGGTAGGAAAAGAAGGAAATAAAACTATCAGTGGAAGAGGCGTGAAGATAGACAGGCTGGAGAAAAAGAATGGACGTGGTAGAGAGAAGCAAAGTTATATAGAATGAATGAAGGGGAGAAGAGGGCAGAGAGAGGAGAGAGATGGCAGATAGAGACAGAGATCGTGGCTGCTAGCCTCAAATGACACTATACACACAGACCTGGAATTGAAGATTGGGTAAAAAGCGGACACAATCGATTCTTCTAACACCTACTTAACTCCCTTGGCACAGGACCCTCCTCCCCCTCCTTCCCTCCCCTTTCCCCCACGTATCTCTGGCACCTGCAGGACAGAAGATGGAGGGGTCTGCTGTGTGGTGTGCCTGGAGTGAGTGTTTGGTTTGTGCCTGATATTAGTCCGTTTTATGTATGATATATTTTTTTCAATGTGAGTGAGTGAGTGAGTGTGTGTGTGTGTGAGTGAGTAAGTGAGTGTGTGTGTGTGCGTGCGTGCGTGCGTGTGTGTGTTTTATTATTTATATTTATTTTATTATTTTATTTTATTCTTTTATATCAACGATAATGGACATCGCACTCGTATGCTTTTTTTTTACATCCAGTCCCCGTGTGTATGCAGTTTTGTTAATTTTGTCATTCGTTCCTACCAGCACACAATGGCCTAAAAAAACGGAACGAGTTTTAATGTGTGCGCAAGATGTTCTATGTGCGTTCGTACACGGGACCTCGGTTTACTGTCTCATCCGAAAGACTCTGTGTGTGTGTGTGTGTGTGTGTGTGTGTGTGTGTGTGTGTGTGTGTGTGTGTGTGTGTGTGTGTGTGTGTGTGTGTGTGTGTGTGTGTGTGTGATTTCTTCATTTTTAGACTGATTTCTCATTGATTGATTAATGGAGCTATCGATTCATTCCTGAAATCAGCGGATCATCACGCGAGTTAGTCCTGAAACAGGCCCAAAGCTGAAGGTCTCAAAACGTTTTCTATTTCTAATTAATGTTTTCATCTAAAGGTTGTAGGGGAGCAAGGCATCAGAGACCTCGGCTTCTCTAGGGGCCAGCATGTTGAGGGCGGCGCCCATCTCCTCTCCGTCACTGCTTTACCTTCCCTGACCCTAAAGAGGGCAGGTACCCATTTACAGCATGGTGAACTGAGGGGGGGGGGGGGGGGGGGACTGTACTGAAGCCAAGGCGCGCAAACGGTCACCCATCTAACTGGTGACCACGCTCGACGCTGCTTAACTTGACTAGAGGAAAGCGAGTGCTCTGACCACTGAGCTATCCCGCCCCTTTTTCATCTCCACATAGTCACAAAGAGACAAATGTAAAAAGTGAAAAAGAAATAAACACACAGCAAACAAACAGGCAGATAGACAAACAGATACAGACACAGACAGACAGACAGACAGACAGACACACTGTAAAACATTTCAAAAATACATATCATGTGTCTATCTATCTATCTATCTATCTATCTATCTATCTATCTATCTATCTATCTATCTATCTATCTATCTATCTATCTATCTATCTATCTATCTATCTATCTATCTATCTATCTATCTATCTATTATATATATATATATCTATATATATATATATATAAATAAACATAAATGCACAGATATACATAAATCAATATGAATCATAACGTTAAGAAGCAATGCACTCTACGTCGTCAGGTCAACGTTTTACAGTAAGACATCCATGAAATTCCCCAGCGAGCACTGTCCCTTCACAGCATGCCCTGCGTCTATCCCTCTGCAACCGGAAGGGACATTTCTTCATCAAATGAAAGTAAAAGATTGTTAGTTTATTTTTTCAAGGAGAGAGGTGAAACATACACACCACTTAGTGAAATTGTGCCCACTAAAAGATGGCTTGTGGTTTAAAAAGAAAATTAAAGCCCCATACCTGGATCCACGTCAGGTCTGTTGTGTCGTTAAATGGTTTCCTTGACGATAACTGGATTCAGATGTTCAACTGCACAAACCAAGTGAAATAATGATAACTAAAATTATTTGTAAATTGCCTAGCAAATCGCTTTATATCAACACGGGTAAAACACGATCTAAAAATAAAGACAATGGTAAAAGTGAAAAAAGATAAAGGTGTTCCCATAACCTATGTTGTCAAAGGGGAACGAGGCATCAGAGACCTCAGCTTCTCTAGGGACCAGCATATTGACGGCGACGCCCGTCTCATCTCCCTCGCCGCTTTACGTTCCCTGACCCTAAAGAGGGCAGGTACCCATTGACAGCTGGGTGAACTGGGAAACTTCACTAAAACCAAGACACGCAAACGGTCACCCATCCAATTGGTAACCACGCTCAATTACTGCGTAACATCGGCTGAGGAAAGCGAGTTCTCTGACCACCGAGCCATCCCGTCTCCAACGACGATTAGAGCATAAAACAAACACTCCCTTACCAAGTACAGCACGCAGATTTCTGCAAGACTTTTCCATAGGAAGATTCCAGACCCAGGAATGGGGATGAGTTCATAATTATTACCTTCGTTGATCCTTACCACTTTACGACCATAGCCACATAAGGACACACCACAGAAGGGACCATCACGTCTAATTGATTTTGAGTGAGAGATGAGTTACATGATCCATTGATGTGAAGTCTCTGATAGCAGACTAGTGCCTAGAATGTCATAGTCCGTGGTGTTGACAGACAGACAGACAAACAGACAGACAGACACAGTGACATAGAGAAACAGACAGAGAGACAAGCAGATACAGACAGACAGCTTACATAGTCTTTTACAACATTTAAAAGGGAAGGGCAGGGGAGGAGGCTTTTCCATTAATTTTTCTCTCTTTTTAAATTTAAATCTCTAGTTGAATTTAATAGATTATCAATATTTCTTTACTTCTCTGTCTCTCTGTCGTTTCTTTTTTGTTTAAAAAAAAAAATTTCCATTGAAAAGCAGACGACATTACAGGAGGGGATTGGATGAAGGTGACATGACATGTCAGGACTGTCAGTTTCCATTTCAAGCTTCAGCAAAACTCTGGCTTGAAGCTGTGGTGTGTGTGTGTGTGTGTGGGGGGGGGGGGGGGTGCGTTTGTGTGTTTGTGCGTGCGTGCGTGCGTGCGTGTGTATTATTTATTTATTTATTTTATCTATCCTTTATTTAATCTTTTATATCCAGGATAATGCAATAAGTATTCATGTGCTTCTTTACATCCCGTCCCCGTGTGTATGCAGTTTTGTAAATCTTGTCATCTCTGTGTGCATGCGTGCGTGCATGCGTATGTGTGTGTGTGTTTGTGTGTGTATGTGTATGTGTGTGCGTATGTGTGTATATGTGTGTGTATGTGTTTGTATGTGTATGTGTGTGCGTATGTGTGTGTCTGTGTGTGTGCGCGCGCGCGAGCACACGCGTTTGTACGTGCGTACATACATGCGTGGGCGCTTGTGCGTGTACGTGTGTGTGTGAGCGCTCGCATAAATGCGTTCATGTACGTGCGTGCGTACGCGCGTATGTTTGTTTGAACTTACGCGCTATTGCGTATTATCACGTAGTCTTAATGCAAATCCCCAATATACACTCATCTGTCACGGGCAAATGTGTATTTTACAAAATCGACCTGGCGGAAAGGCATGAATGGCGCAGAGACGGGGGTTAAATTACACTGTCAAGATCCGTAATGTAGTCTGTCTCTTCCGGGATATCTCCCTGTCTTCCTCAGCCTGCCTGTCTGTTTGTCTGTTTTGTCTGTCTGTTTGTCTGTCGGTATGTTTGTTTGTGTCTTTGTCTGTTTGTTTGTCTGATTCTTTAAAGATATGTTTGTAAATCTGCCTGTTTTGATGAAAATACTTTTTTATTTTGATAAAGTTATATCGTAGGTGGAATCGTATATTTAAGTGCGAAGGAAGGTGGCAGGATGGGTAAGATGTTCACCTGCCTAACAAGTAAACCGTGAGGTTATGGGTTCCATTCCTAGCCTCACCCTTTCTTCCCAATTTGACGGGGAAAAAAAATCAAACTGGATGTTAACGTCCTTCGGATGAGCCTATAAACTAAGGCCAGTGTACAAGTGAACACAGAACATCTTGCGCTAACGTTTAAAACCCCGTCCGTCTCACGGCAGAGTAATCCGTAATTTTTGTGCCGGTAAGAACTGGTGACAAAATTTTAAAAAAAGCATCCACATAGGTGCTGTGTTAAGACACCATACCGAAGTCGGAATGCGGCTACCTAATAATGGGCTTAAAACGCAAAATTTCGCCATTAGTTAACCTTGGAGGTCTAACCCAGGTACAGCCTCATTTTTTATATTTTTTATAGGAGATTGAATTACAGCACTAATGCTAAAGAAAAAAATGTTTAAAAAAGGTGACAATAAAATCAGATTTAAGAGAGAGACATCACATATGAATTCTGACAACGTTAAAAAAGTTTCTGAGTTACTTATAATTATAAGCAATGTGTCAAGACCTACATTTAAATGATGTCATGTTTTGAATCGTTATGTTGATTTTCTCTTTTTTGTAACAAGATTCTACTGTAAATCTGTAGCCACACACACACACACACACACACACACACACACACACACACACACACACACACACACACACACACACACACACACACACACACACACACACACACACACAAACTTCAACGCACAGTGACGTGTTTTAAGCCTTGAGATCTGAAAACAAAAAAAGATGTTGGTATGCAGAAAAAGAAAAACCAAATCTAATGCATTGAGCATAGCAATCTCGAAAGTAGGACTGGGTTTTGGGGAAAATGTTTGGTCATAGTGAGGTAGTTTTTTTTCTCGAATATTTCACTTTTCTTTTTTTTTTATTTCTGTGTTAGTTTGATTGCATGTATGTGAATTTGTTTGTTGGTTGTTTGTTTTCTATTTATTTATTTTAGTTTTTGTTCCTCGGCTAGAGCTCCGAGGTTCAGCAATGGAGAGATTTTGGGTATACACTGTCTGTGCCAACCTGTAAGGCAGCTGCAATACGACTTTGAGGATGGTGTATACACTGTCTGTGCCAACCTGTAAGGCAGCTGCAATACGACTTTGAGGATGGTGTATACACTGTCTGTGCCAACCTGTAAGGCAGCTGCAATACCACTTTGAGGATGGTGTATACACTGTCTGTGCCAACCTGTAAGGCAGCTGCAATACCACTTTGAGGATGGTGTATACACATGACACCAGTGTGCATGTTTTGTTTTTTCTATGTATATTTTGTATAGAGACGAGACAGCTCAGTGGTTAGAGCACTCGCTTTCCCCAAGCTAAGATTAAGCAGCATCGAGCGTGGTTATCAAAGTAGATGGGCAACAGTTTGCGAGCATTGGCTTCAGTACAGTCCCCCAGTTCATACAGCTGTAAATGGATACCTGCCCTCTTTAGGGTCAGGGAACCTCGAACCTAAACCTCAGAGCAAGGGGACAGGATAGCCTAGTGGTCAGAACATTGCGCTCACAATTTGAAGACCCGGGTTCGATTCCCGTTTGAGGGGATATTTTTCCCCTGGAGTTAACATCAGTGCTGACTCCACTCTCCCCAAAAGTCTTTCTGATGAAACTATAAACCGAGGCCCCGTGTGCGAACGCACGCAGAACACCTTGCGCACACGTCAAATCATGTTCCACTTTTCGTAAGAGTAGACCATTGTGTGCCGGTGGAAACAGGTGACAAGATTTATAGAACTGCAAGCACACGGAGAGTGGATGTAAAAAAAAGGCATATGAGCATAAAAACATATTCCATTATCCTTGATATAAAAGAATAAAAGAAAAAAGAAAGAAAAAAAATAAAAGAAAGGGCTTTTATTTATTATTTCATCTAAAGG
>CM060319.1:73399628-73429628 GCA_030674155.1 Stramonita haemastoma
GAAATAAAAAGCAATTGCACTGCTTATTCAATGTACTATCTGGAAATAAACGTTGACTTTGACTTTGACTTTGGCTGTTAATATGTAGTAGAAAAGAAGGGGAAAAAAGGGATGGAGAATGACATATCTTTTGACGCCTCCTTAATACTTTTTAATAAAAATGGACGGTCAATACGGGGGCTGCACATGGCGTATAACTGCCGCGGCAACGGACCATCCGTTTATTAAAAGTCTTGAAGACTTTAAAAACCCAGTAACCAGCATTCACTTTTCCAAAAAGCGGAGATAAACATAACTGTGACTAAAACTACTGATTTGACTCGTTACCAATAGAGAATTCCAATTAAAGTTCTTAAAATTCAACCTCCAAAAGAATATTGTTATTTGTTGTGAAATGATTCAGTTTTGAAAGGGTACCTTTTGAGGGGATAAAAGGATAAATTGCCTAAAAGATAAACAAAGGAAGTTGTCTCAGGGTTTAAAATAGTGGTTTAATGGTACTGTTTATGACACATTTTGGGGAATCCCTTTTCATTCAGAAACTAGGGGAAGACCAGGTTGGTATATTAATAGATAATATTAATAGATAGCTTTATTTTTGTTCTCATCAACACTCTCCCCAAAAGTCCTTTGGATGAGATTATAAACCGAGGCCCCGTGTGCGAACGCATTAGAACATCTTGCGCACACGTTAAATCCTGTTCCGCTTTTCGTAAGAGTAGGCCATCGTATGCCGGTGGGAACAGATGACATTTACAAAACTGCGCACACACGGGGACGGGATGTAAAAAAGCACAAGAGTGCTTATTCCATTATCCTCGAAATAAAAGAATAAATCAAATCAAAAGAAACCATACACTCAGTGCTTTCTGTCTCAATATAGATGCTTAAAAAGGCCACAGGGATATCAAATTATACAATTTGGGAATGCATTGACACTTTTAAATTCTGAAATGTGTCTTGCTGTAAAGTACCACAGCAGGTGAAGCTTCGATCACCGCCGGGACCTCTGATGAGGGCTCATCCAGGAGCCGAAATTCGAGTCAGGTCAGGCCAAAGGCATGGTTCTTACTCAACCCCCCCAAAAAAAAATTGCTACTGGAAGACATTATTTTCTAGATTTTATGTTTTAAATGTTAATTTGTTTTTTAAAAACTGAATCTTTGAAAAGTCATTTTCAAAATGGCTGAGAAGTTGTAAGTGGTAACCTGCACGTGTTTTTCTCCGCATTATTTCCTCATCAATATTCATGTTTTGCTAACATAATTTAGTGGTCTATAGGCCTACTGCAGGACTGTCAGTAATTTGACTTATTACGGGGGGGGGGGGGGGGGGGGGGACAACGTAGTTTTAAAAAAATCTATTTTTTACTCTATTCTTTTATTTCGAGGATGATGGAATAGCACGCATGTACTTTTTTTACATCCAGTCCCGTGTGTATGCAGTTTTGTAAAGTCTGTCATCCGTTTCTACTGGTACACAATGGCCTACTCTTCCGAAATGCGGAAAAGGTTTAAGCGCGTGCGGAAAATGTTTTGCGTGCGTTCGCACAAGGGACCTCGGTTTATATTATCACCAGAAGGACCTATTTTGGGGGAGTGGAGTCGGCACTTAAGTTAACTCCAGAGAAAAAATCCTCTTGAACGAGATTGGAACCCGGGTCAGCAGATCGCACTGCGCGCATCACTCTAACCACCAGGCTATCCTGTCCCCCAATCACTGAGCTCGCGATCTGATGGCCTGGGTTCAAGCCCTCACTGATGCTGCCACCCGAGGGAATTTTTCGCGTGGAGGTAACGCATGCACAAGCACCGACTCTACTGCTACTAAAGCCCTGTGGACGTCACTATATACACCCATTCCGCTTTTCGAAAGAGTAGGCCAATGTGTGACGGTGGGAACAGATGAAAAAATGTACAAACCTCATACACACGGGGACTGGATATAAAAAAAACACTAGTGTTTATGCCATTATCCTCGAAATAAAAGAGTAAATAAATAAATGAATGAATGAATAAATAAATGAATGAATAAATGGATATAAACCAAGCCGCTGTGTGTGAATGCACGCATAACATCTTGCACACACGTTAAAACCTGCTCTGCCTTTTAGAGGAATGAGCCATTGCATGCTAATATATTTGACTGACGACATTAATCAAAAAAGTGCATGCACACTGGTAACGCGTTCATTAAAACATCATACCCTCTAGCTTCGGAACAAAAAAAAATCAAATTACAATAAAAAGCATCATTGATTACAACTATTGTCACTTAGATCAAGTCAGCTGAATTACTCATAGCGGGAATTCCCGTTGTAGAATAGAAAGTTCAAAGAACTGTTGTGCAATTAGCTACTGACTGATATATTTGTGCGCATGCATGCATGCATAGGAACGATTGTGTGTACACGTTTTCTATAGGGACAAAGGTTGGACGATTTTTTTCTCTTTTGAAAAGCGTACGAATTTTTAACTGAAAGCAGTTTTTTTGTATGTGTGGTAAGGTGTGATGTGTTTTCTGTATTCTTTTATATCGAGGATAAGGAATAACACTCACGTGTTTTCCTTTTAAAAAAAAAAAAAAATACATGGAATTTGTATAGCGCTATATCTTGTAAAACAAATCAAAGCGCTTGCATTCGACCTACACAACACATAAGCAATCAACAACAATTTACAATTTTAACAAATTCAAATGTTCTGCTTCGAATGTTTTTGTTGTTTTATCAACATGATGCATACAATCCCTGATAAGAGCGGGAAATCGATTTTTTTTAAAAAGCACACGAGTGCTTATTCAATATTCTTGGATAGAAAATAGAGATAGAATATGCTGAGCTACACGCATGTTTTATAAGAAAAAGCTTGTCTAGAATTGACCAGTTTTAGACAGTTTCCATATTTTCGGACGTTAAATGTTGGTTTGGAATTTTATTTTCTGTTTTGCTTATCTTTGAAGCAGTGTCACCCTTAAGTTTTTATTTCACATTATCCTCGTGGTTGGCCGGGTTATCAACAAAAGACATGAATGAAAAAAAGAAAGACTTTTGATCTAAAAAGGAAAAAGACATTTATTCTAATTGTGTAAATATACATTTTTTCTTCATCTAGACAGGGAAAGAACATTCACTGCTATAACATAGTCAACAGATAGAACTGATGTAGAATTTGGTATCCACAACAGGAAATTGAGAACGATGAACAGAATATGGAACGCTTGTTTCAGATATTTACATCCATTTAAATAATCTGTTGAGGCAATTTTTAAAGAACTTTTCAAAACAGTCTTTTCTGATTAAGGTGTGAAAATGTGAAAAAAATAGTGCTTACTGAAATACTTACGATTTAATATTACAACCTAGAATAAAACTAGTTTTGTTATTTCTTACACACACACAAACACACAAACACACAAACACAAACACACACACACACACACACACACACACACACACACACACACACACACACACACAAACACACACACAAATCTTCAAAGTCTTTTGAGCCAACAGCTATCAATTTTCTCAGCCAGGTAAATCAAGCATCGATTATAAAACAAATTTCATACATTTTTAAGTACCTCAACACAACTACCAAGGGCAAAGGACAAACATGCTGTTGCAGATTAAATACAGAGCTGATTTCTAGTTGAAAGAAACACCGCCTCTAACATCATACCAGCAATGAGTCAAGACTCACAAAATAAGCATAAATAAAATCGATGAGACACAGGGAAATAATCACAGCAAGGGGGGAGGGGCATGTCCTCTCTACCCAAGTAACGTTGAGCGTCCTAAAGGCATTCGGGTGCCTCTGTATATTGTCGGTGAGTCGAGTACATTTGAATGTAAAGAACGGGGGAGAGAGAGTGATACACTGGAGAGGGGTAGTTAGAGAGAGAAGTACAGAGAAAAGGTGTATAATTATGCAGCTAAGATCATTCATGCATGGAACACTTGAACAAAGACCTTGGTCAAGTTGTTTTGTTTATAGTAAATGTTTTGTTATACATTTCATCAACTTATTACAATGTTTCTAGTGGAATAAAAGTTTTATTCAGTTATGGGAAAAAACTGTCAAAGTCAAAGTCAAATTCTTATTTCCAGATGGTAGATAAGCATTGATTTACCTTTTTCATCAAGCTATTCATCTAGGAATGAAATTTCATCAATATCATTTGACTAACATGATTACAGCAACCTTAAAAATAAAAATAAAAACTATAAGAAAAAACAAGCATAAAACAGAAAAAAGCCAAAGAGAAATGCACTCAAAATCATACACACGCGCACGCATTTAGCTTTTAAAGTTAAAAAAAACTGCAAAATTTGTAAATGAATATCAGGTTACAATATCACAAATACAATTAAAACAAAGTAAAAAAAAAAAAAAAAAAGGTTGTCCAAATTATATCAGGTTACAATATTACCAACACTTTCAAGTTCATACTTTATACACAAAAATGACAAATCAAAGGAAAACCGGAAAGCCAATAAAAACAAATAAAACAAAACAAAAAAGACAAACAAACAATACAACCAAGAACAGAACACCAAATATACTCGACATTCATTGCTGTTTGCATTGAAAAAAACTGTCAGCAATGACACCCCTCCTCGAATGTATACTCGCGTACTTGCATGCTCTTAAAGTTGTGGGTTTTTTACCATCAATATATCTATACAATAACAATAAAACTTTTTCAGACAAATAAATCAATAATAATAACTGTAACAATGGAACAATATGATAATCATCCATCACCACTGAGAGGAGGAGCACAACAACAATAACAAAAAAAAACGTTGGAATGGACGGGAGGGGGGGGGAGGGTAACAAGGAGGAAGGGGTGGAACAAGCGGTAAACAAATATAATAATAAAACATAATGCTACCAAGTAAAAGCCCCTACATATACAAAAAGGCCCAATAACCACTAGACTACAAAATCAAAACAATATAAAAACAGTGCTATTAACTCCATCACTAATAGCAATAAAATAAAAAAAAGTTCATGCTAAACTATTGAGCTGGACGAGAGCAAATGCATGAAAAATAATCACCATATCTAGCCATCAGGTCATCCACTTGGTTTTCTACTTGTCTGTTTATTAACATTTGCAGATTGTAGATGTGCCCACACATGTCGCTTATACGCTTCCATGAACATTAACAAAACAACTAAAATCAAAGAGAGGAAGCATAGTCAACTGAAGACAAAACACGGCCACAGAAAAGCTTGCGTGCATCATTATCTACAAAGTGTTATGACCTGAATTACCTTGTTTGCAAGACGTTTTCCTAGAGCCATCACATGATCAGTCCAAGTAAGATTTTTGTCAATAATTACACACATTGTAAATAAGCATTTTGGTGTCATAACTAGTTGTCCTAAGTTTTTCATTTTGTTCTATTTCAGCTGCGAGCTGGCTACCCAACCCTACTCCAGCCTTTTTTTTGGCTGAAAGGGGAGGGTGGGGGGGGGGGGGGGGGGTAGGCTTTTCCCAATGCTCGGACCAGCAGTGACACAATGACCGACCAACTGACTTTAATTATTACACATCTTTTCAAATAGTTCAGACCACATTGTGTTCAATTCATTATGCTTTAAAAACACATATGTGACAAAAAGCTAAACTCTAGCCGTGCTATCTTTACAATCAGAAAGTACAGACACTACAAGCAAGTATGTACAAAGTAGCTTGTAAGTTGTAAAAACCTTGTATTTTTCTCAGTTGAAAAAAGTCACTTGGGTAGTCAAGTGCCAGTGGTGTGTGCTCAGCCGTACCACCTAGCCTTTTTTCCAGGTACACATTAATTGATTGTGTACAATGCTGCCATGACATGAAACAAAGTAATGCTTGTTACAGGAAACTGTTTAATCTTCTAGAGGGAAAATACATTTTCTCCACCGATTAAAAAGTTTTTAAAATGAGCATGCTACTGGGAAATGTGCTTTCACCTTTCTTGGGAGTAAAATTAATCAAAAAGCGGCATCACATGTATCTTTCAAAATAATACACATAAAATCGATTTTGACCCTGGAGTAATAAAATAGGGATAGTGGGCAGCAAACAAAGTGGAAGATTAGAAGTGCATAATTTAAAGAAGTCTACCGATACAAAACAAAACCACTAGAATTTCACACTATAGGGAGAGTTTTAAAACATGGCTAAGCCACGACCTTCTGTTGTTAGACATGATACAGGCAACAAGCTACACATACACACCATCCTTCATCTGAAGGTGAACAATATGGGCAATGCTTGCCATGCTTACATGTAACTAAACCAATAAAATCAGTCAACTGCCCAGATAAAAACAAAGAAAACTTCCACAACAAATATTGAAACACCAAATAACAAAAAGCATTACTCAAGTCAAAGTCAAGTCGAGTCAAGTCAAGTCAAAATTTTATTTTCAGATGGTACATTGAGTAAGCATCGATTTGCCTTTTTTCATAAAGCCATCTATCTAAAATAAAACAAACAAACAAAAAAATAATAATAATAAAAAGCAGAGAAACACATTTCACCAACATTAATTAACCAACATGATTTCAACAGCCTCAAAAATACAATATGCCTATAAAAAATACAAGCAACAGCGCTAACAACAAAAACAGGACCCCCCCCCCACCACACACACACAAAAACCACTCAAAAGTCTCTCTCTCTCCCTCCCTCTCTCTCTCTCTCTCTCACACACACACACACACACACACACACACACACACACACACACACACACACACACACACACACACAACACACACACACGCACACACACACAGAGTTCGCGCGCTCCTCCACACACCACGTATGCATGTACGTGCATGCACGCATTTAAGGTTTAAAAAATAGAAATAAATAAATAAATCTTTTAGTGTCACACAAACAGCTCATATCAGTTACAATGTCAAATATACCATTATTTAAGACAAAGAAAAGAATAAATGAAAAGTCAATAAACAACTATGTCAGATTACAGTATCTGCATACTTCAGTTCATACATTATATATTAGAAGGAAGAGAAGAAAAAAACATCAAATTCAACAATACCATATGATAATACCCGTCTCCACTGACAGGAAACAAACACTAACAAATTTACAAACAACTAGACAAAAAACAAACAAAAACAAAAAACCAAACAGACAAAAACAAAAGCAGTAAAGGGGAGGGGGGTGGGAAGGATGGGGAGGGGGTATCAAGGAGGAAGGGGGAGGACAAAAACAGCAAATGGAAGAATTAGAGGAATGATTTATGATTATAGTAAGAAATAAAAAAAAAAAACCCTACACATACGAACAAAAAAAATCAAACAAACAAAAAAAACAACAACAAAAAACAACCAAAAAACCGCAAATAAAACAAAAAGAAAAAAAAAGAAAAAAGAAAAAGAAAAAGGGCGTTATCCACTAACCAAAGTAATATAAATTTAATAGTGCTAATGGTCCCTTGAATGAAAATAATAAAATAAATACAAAAACTGTTTATACTGAAACTATTGAAGTGGGTAAGAAAAATGCATGAAAAAAATGTCTCCAATCTAGTCATCAGATCAGTGGTTTGGTTTTCTCCTTTTGAATTTGCGGAATGTACACGTGTTTACATACATCACATATACCTTTTCCTGTTCATAGATAATTTAATTTTAAAAAATAACAACCCCCCCCCAAACAAAAAAAAAAAAAAAAAAAAGAACACAACAACAATAAAAAAAAAACAACCTCTCTCCTCCTTTCCCCCCTTCCACATACATATAGCAATCAAGGTGTAGATTTTTCAGTCACCATAGACCACATGTGAAAGATTTTTAGGGTGAGCAGAGAGTACAACTATCTTTAATCTAATCTAAATATGGTTGATTGGATTCATGATTACATCTTAAACATTTTTTCATAAGTGCATTAAGTGAATTTTGAACTGATTTTTGAACTGATTTTTATTTTTGATACATTTTAAACGTTTTGGGAGTTTGTTCCATAAATCACTACCTGAATATAAGAAGTTTTGTATATAAAAAAACATGTACATGCAAAAGCACCGCGTAACTCATTCAAGAAAGGGCAATGTTTTGCTTAGAAGGAATAATTATGGTGTTTTACTTGGTCACTTTGGTGTTACTATGCTTGCTGTTTATGCAGGAAAAAATGTGAACACCAAGCTAATGGTGAAAGAGAAACACACACCAAACTGGTGTCCCTGACAGCTGGGAACAGATCAGCCCAATACAGGCAAATGCTTCAGGAGCAAAATCATGAAGTTACTACAAAACTACTAATGTCAGGCCATGTTGGAATGTTTTATATGCTTCAGGAGCAAAATCATGAAGTTACTTCAAAAACTACTAATGTCAGGCCATGTTGGAATGTTTTATATGCTTCAGGAGCAAAATCATGAAGTTACTTCAAAAACTACTAATGTCAGGCTATGTTGGACTGTTTTATATGCTTCAGGAGCAAAATCATGAAGTTACTTCAAAAACTACTAATGTCAGGCTATGTTGGACTGTTTTATATGCTTCAGGAGCAAAATCATGAAGTTACTTCAAAAACTACTAATGTCAGGCTATGTTGGACTGTTTTATATGCTTCAGGAGCAAAATCATGAAGTTACTTCAAAAACTACTAATGTCAGGCTATGTTGCAATGTTTTATATGCTTCAGGAGCAAAATCATGAAGTTACTTCAAAAACTACTAATGTCAGGCTATGTTGCAATGTTTTATATGCTTCAGGAGCAAAATCATGAAGTTACTTCAAAAACTACTAATGTCAGGCTATGTTGCAATGTTTTATATGCTTCAGGAGCAAAATCACGAAGTTACTTCAAAAACTACTGATGTCAGGCCATGTTGGAATGTTTTATATGCTTCAGGAGCAAAATCATGAAGTTACTACAAAACTACTAATGTCAGGCTATGTTGGAATGTTTTTTTAAGCAGAGTTGGTTATACCGCCATTGCCAATTCTCAAATTCTACAGATACAATGAAACGGAAAGGGCATCAGCAATAAATTACTTAAGTTTGTGTTCAGTGTTTCAGATTGAATAATCAATAGGGCAAGAATGAAAGGAACATCGACTATTTATAATCAAGTCCAAGAAAGCTACAGTAAATGTTTCCATACAAAATGTCAAAATATATGATGGAAAAGGAGATCAGTGGAAAAAGCAAATATTTTAAATGCAAGACTGACTGTCCACCAGCATTCCTTGCTGAAATATATTTTCTGTATAAAGTTTAAAGCACACAAAAACCCAAACATCCATACAGCTAAGTTTCCTTCAATTGTTTACAGGTTACGACCAGCCACTAAAACAAACCCACACCTGCTCAGTTTTCTAGTTTCACACAAACCAGGATTTATGAAAGCACAAAAGTTAGCAAGAAGGGCTGAACAAAAAAAACAAACCCTGTACCACACAGCATTATCATTTATCTGCTAGAATATATTACTTCATAAAATTTGGTAGACTGGAATTGTGGAATATACATGTTTGAAATTAATTTCCATACATGTAGCAAAACACTCCTGTACAGATCTGATACAGTAGAAAGGCTGGACAAATCCAAGAAAGCCGACAAGAAAATAGCAGCAATTAGCACCCATAGATGTAAAATGTCATTTTAGTCTTGCCAATACAACCAATATTTTATTAGACCTCCAGCCTCTTTGCCCCAGTATATATTTTTCTTTGTTTTCATCTGTTTCCTTTCGTCTCCATTAAAAATAATTACATTTGGCCTCTAAACCTTTTCTCTCCATTTTATTTCCCTTTTAGATTTAACTGAACAAAAAAACAAAAACAAAAAGATAAAAGGATGTAATAAATACATTTGCGCGAACAAATGGAAACCAAAGACTGCTGGGAGAGATGCAGATGGAGCAGTCTTTCAATGGGCTGGGAGTGCTATGACCTGGGTAACGAGCAAGTCCCTGAGCTACAGCAAAGCAAAAGACAAGAAAATCAGGGAAGAGGACATCAATAACATACCTACAACCATATCAATCTACTCATAACATTAAAGGCAAACATTTATGACACCACACTTTGTAGAATAAAGGGTAAAGATAAAAGTGCTTCCATAACGTATGTGGACGTTGGAGAGGGAGGTAACAGAGACCTCAGCTTCTCTAGGGGCCAGCATATTGAGGGCGGTGCCCATCTCCCCTCCCTCGAGGCTTCACCTATTTTGACTTTAAAGAGGGAAGTTACCCCTGTAACGAAAGAAAAAAAACCTCAGCGTTTTAAGATATATGCCGAATTTTTTTCACAAATAAAAATGGCACAATTTCTTTCTTAATGCGACATTCCAAAACTTCCTACACCTCCAACCTTTAAAAAAGCAATGGCGAGTTTTTAAAGTTAATATCAGTTACAGAAGCAAAGCTAGCTTTTTTATTTAAACTTCATAGACAGAGAATTTAAACTTCATGTTATTGGGCAACTGCTATTCTCCACTTACCTCAATCGCACAATGTAGCAAACACTGTGATGATAAATACATGATAGACTATTCCTTAGATAACCCAGTCACACAATCCTGTCCAACATACACACACACACGCACACACACGCACACACACACCCTACCTGAACAGACCCATATACCCCTGCTGTTTAGTTACGCCCCATTTCTCTAATGAATTATGTTTTCCAGCACCTTCCCCCAATGATAATTCATTAATGCATTCTAAACCCAGCGCCTCCTACTTCTGTTTTTAGATAACTTCTAAAATGCACACCCTCCAACTGATTATTCCATCGTGCATTCTAACCTTACCCCCACCTACTTCGATTTTTGGGTACACTTTTTAAAAAATGCTCCTCACCTCCACCACCCCTGAAGCTAATCAGAAGTTTGCCTGTCCCCCATCCCCATCCTCAGTCTGTACACCTCTTTCCCCATCACTACATACCAGAACATTATAATACCCCTCCCCCCTTTTTACGATCCTTTTCCCAAAAAATAACGCACCCCTCCTCCTACCACCCCTCCTACCAACCCCGAAGAAAAAAATATTTAGCCATTGTGTCAGCATATGCCATTATCCACCTGCCTCTTGTGTCCACATGTGGGCCGGGGTTAGTGTTGAGGTTAGTGTTAGTTAGTGTTAGGAGTTAGTAGCGGGTAAGGGTTGTCTGTCGGATGGTCTGTCTGAATGTTAGAATTCATGTGGACACAATAGCAGGTTGACAACTGGTATGTAGTTCAAGACAATGTTACGCACATATTAAAACCTGAACCCTGTTTCAGACTAGTGGGCCACCATGTGCCGGTTGGAACAGATAATTTGTACTCATGGACTGGATGTAAAAGAAAAAAAAACATACGAGCACTTCCTCGATTATCCTTGAAATAAAAATGTAGATAATAGAGAAATCAATCGTCTCCAGCTTGCAATAGCACGCCGCTTTACATCGTTATCACCAGTTCTATCAAAAGCCAAGGCTACACATTGGACATTGGTGTCCATAAATTTCCAGTTTAGCTGTCAAAATATTTCAGGTCTCAAAGATTTCTGAATCCATGAAAATAATGACACCCCCCCCCTCCAAAAAATCCATGTAAGAAAAAAGTATGCCAGCCAGCTCTCTTTTTGTGTCCCCACTGCTCTAAATGTGTGTCCAAACTCGGGCTTTTAAACACCCCTTTCCCTTCCTTCCTTCTCCTTCAAACCCAAGCTGTCCTCCTCACAACTAGCCCCTTTACACACACACACACACACACACACACACACACACACACACACACACACACACACACACACACACGCACGCACACACACACACTCACAAACGAGTCTCACTTAAAACTATACAAAACTAATGTTTGTGGAATTCTAAAAAATAAGCCCAGAACTCTCATAAAATCTGACTGATATATTTGATGCTACACAGGAATGGTATCCTCCTGGCAAATGACACAGAATCGCTCACAATACCAGAAAACTCGTATACAATTTTACCCATAATTTAATTATAATCCCCCCCCCCCCCCCCCCCCCCGATACATTAGTGGTGGCAAAAGCACAAATTTCACATTATCAATCAATTTACTGATGACTAGGATATTTTCTAAAGAAAATTTATTTTTAGTTGTTTTGAGCAAGTCTGTCTGCTTCAGCCAAAATCAAAGCCTATTTGATCGCCTATTTTCCAATTTTTTTTTTTTTTTTTTTTTTTTGGGGGGGGTATCTGACACTTTACTTCCCAACGACCATTTAGGTTATGGAACACATTTACCCATTTTCTAATGACTGAAAAAAATACTTTACAAAGCATTGCCACTTATCATATGAGCCATAAGCATGAGTATAAAAACACATTGACAGAAATATTTTCTATTTTTTATTCGCTTAAAAAAGTTCAATACTTTGGCTAATTTTGCCATCATTCTTTGATGGTGCATTGTACTCTTTCTCCTTGAAAAAAACCCTTTAGCACATTTCCAATAGGTATTCATCGGCTATTCTTTAGCTACCTTTCCACACACGTGGGTGTGTGTGTGTGTGGGGGGGGGGAGGTTTTTTTTAAAAGAGTAATCTGAGAAAGTTCTTACAAATTTATTTAATTTTTCTTCGAAAGGCAGCATCTTTTTTACCACAAAGTCTCAGTGTGAATTCTGCAAAACTTTCTGGGGAACTACATGGGGAATTTACCTTTAAAATTTCATACTAATATTCACCAATCTTCTTGTCATACGTTTTTAATGATTTAACGTGAGAGAATATAATGTATGAAATAGTCTTTTGCTGTTTCTGATTATATTTTTTAAAACAATCAGAATCTAAAAAAAAATTTGGTCTTTGTACAGTAGGTTTACAAAATAGAAAAACAGTTTTTAAAAAATCTGTCTGCACAGCCCAGTGAAAGCAGACATGTTTAAATGTGCACATGTTGGGAAGTGTTCTGCTATAAAAGAAATCTGAGTTTGAATACACACATTTCTTTAAAGCTAGTCACACATAACAGTTTACGCAAAAGTTGACAAAAATATTAAAAAAACCCTAAGAGCTCATTAATTGAGAGAATGTCAAGTAGGCCTAAGTTCTAAACCTCAACACACCATATTTTTTATTTGTACATTACATGTATGAGATAGCTAAACCAAAGTAACTGGACATGAATGTTCAATGGCAACTGTCACAGTAGTTTTGCATAATATAAATGGTAACAAGTTTTCCAAAGCTTCTTTGCACAAACGTTAGCCAACTTACGATAGACAAATTGTTACATCCTATCGTTAAATCGTTGCATCTTTTCTCAACGTGCACAGCCGGTAGTTTTTTTTTTGTCAAACTTACGAGAAACTACACAAACCGAACACATAGACTGATAGTGTTGCTGTAAAAACAACCACCACCACACCAATGTTTACATCACATGAATCAACCGAGTCTTGTGTCTGAGAATTCTTTGATTCCACAATGATTTCATTGGTTTTTTTAAAAATTCAAATATTGCTGACCTTACTCTGTATCCCCCTAGTCTCATAAACCAATAGTAAATTCAAAGCCGAAACCAAATACTTTTGAAAGTAATGACACACATCTCTGCTGGAATGTTGCAATACACATCATTAAACTATTGATACCAGTTCTACATAACTGTTTTTAAAAAATGCCCATGGGATGGAATGGTTCCAACAACAAAAAATGATGTAGTGGTAGACATCAGGAAAGGAGTTTGTTGATGTAGAGTATGATGCATGCAGTTCAATGTCAATGTGAAGTGTTGAATGAACACCACGTTCAGACGATTTTGTATGAAGAAAACCATCACTGTAGTTCATGGTAGGTCTCCAGAATCCTAGCCCTGGAATCAGTTTAACAAATGAGAATGAAAAAGTGGAGAAAAAAGTGGAAAATGAGGCGGAGGCCTGGGGAAAATTGGAGGGGGGGGGGGAGGAGGGCGGGAGTGGGAGGGGGATAAAGATAGACGACAGTGATAGGGAAAGAGGCTGACAGACAGACAGAGAGAGAGACAGGGGGCCGGGATGGGGGAGAGATAGAGTATGAGAACAAAGATGAGAGAGAGAGAGAGAAGAGAGAGAGAGAGAGAGAGAGAGAGAGAGAGAGAGAGAGAGAGAGAGAGGAGAGAGAGAGAGAGAGAGAGAGATTTTCAACGAATTCAGACTGGTCTTGACAAAAATATAAAAGATGGATTTTCACTAAACAATGGTAAACTCATTTGTAATTTACATTGCTGGAATTCCAATACCGTTACCTAAATTACTCATTTGAACAGAACATTCTAAAGCAAATACATCTGCCTTCTCATTATAAATAAAACAAAACAAAAACTTATGTCATTTGATTTACTGCCTTAAAATGAAAATTTATAATCATTCTTCTAAAACACTGTCAAAATACCTCTATTTAGTAATTGGTTTTTAAATATTTTCAAACAAATCTCCTATCAAATCAGTTACCAAAAGTATCTTTGCACTCAACACACTAATTATTTCTGTAACAAACTTTTCAATGCGTTTCTTCAGAACACCCTACTCATTTAAGACTTCATGAATGATATATCTTTAAAGTGGAGTAAGAGAACAGCGATTTTCTCACCTTTATTATGTCAGAAGTACGTCTTGCAGCATCAGTGGTAGCAACAAACTGTTGACAGATTCTTCCACACAGCACTGAGGAGGTCTGTTCCAGTGAAAATGCAGGTCCTGGGTAGAACTCCAATGGCGCCCGGTTCTTTTCACTGGATGAACATGGAACAGTGCCTGGCGACAGTCGACTTCGGTGGCACTCTCCCGGTTCACAAGGTGCCTGGTAAAACAGATGTACATCACAATGTGACTGATAGGGAAATAAGCAATCAAAAAAGAGGGGGGAAAGGCAGAAAAATGGATGATTGAAATAAACAGAATTTAGACCAGACCAGGAAATAGCTCATGATGAAGAGAGGTAAGAACAGATGAAATGAGTAGGAATGCTGTCTTTAAAAAAGTGAAAAATATTAAGTCTGAAGTAACAAACCTCTTGAAGTTTAAGGAGCAGAAAAAAGCTGTGATGGAAGAAACGATGGACAAGAGACTAACAAAGACAGACAGATTGGACTGAAAAAATATCCAGTCAGAAAAAAGAGACAGACATGAGATTGTAAAATACCTAGCCTTCCTTTCGGAAAACGCAGGTCTTGATAGTTGTGATCACTTGGTCAGGTCAGGTCAGGTCACAGGCACTTGATAAGGCAGGTCCTGATGGCTGCTCTCACATTTGTCAGGTCACAGGCACTATGATCCACATGACTTTAACCACCCGGTTAGGACCCATGTATCAAAGGATACGGAGGAGGAGGGAGATATCCCAAGGAAATTATCTAAAAAACGGAGTGACAAGAATTACAGTCCCTAATGACCCCTGACATGATGTAATAATGGAGTCACAGCCCCTCGAGACTACTGAAACAAAAGAAGAGTGACAAGAGTCACGACCCCTCGTGACCACTGTAATGATAAAAGAATGGAGTGACAAGAGTCACGACCCCTCGTGACCACTGTAATGATAAAAGAATGGAGTGACAAGAGTCACACCCACACATGACCACTGTAATGATGTAAGAATGGAGTGACAACAGTCACGACCCCTCGTGACCACTGTAATGATAAAAGAATGGAGTGACAAGAGTCACACCCACACATGACCACTGTAATGATGTAAGAATGGAGTGACAACAGTCACAACCCCTCTGACCACTGTAATGATAAAAGAATGGAGTGACAAGAGTCACAACCCCTCTGACCACTGTAATGATAAAAGAATGGAGTGACAACAGTCACAACCCCTCTGACCACTGTAATGATAAAAGAATGGAGTGACAACAGTCACAACCCCTCTGACCACTGTAATGATAAAAGAATGGAGTGACAACAGTCACAACCCCTCTGACCACTGTAATGATAAAAGAATGGAGTGACAACAGTCACAACCCCTCGTGACCACTGTAATGATAAAAGAATGGAGTGACAACAGTCACAACCCCTCGTGACCACTGTAATGATAAAAGAATGGAGTGACAACAGTCACAACCCCTCGTGACCACTGTAATGATAAAAGAATGGAGTGACAACAGTCACAGGCCCACATAAATGATTTCAGAATGGAGTAGCCAGTCCAGCCCCTCATGCCCACTGTATCACAACCTCTGTAGATGGAGACATCAAGATCACTGGTACCAGGATTGCTCTCCTCTTAACTCCACCTTCCCCCTTTTTTTGGTTCTAGTTTTCTATTCTGGTTTAGCTAATTATGGTTTAGTTCTCTTGTGGTTTAGTTTTATCTGAATTTTGGTTTAATTCTGATATATTTTAGTTTTATTTCATTTCTAAATCTACTCTTAATTTTTTGGGGGGAGGTAGAGTTGTTTGTATTTTTTAAAATGTTTTTTAAATTTTATCTTTTTTCAGTTTAAAATTATTTGCATTTTATTTTTAACTTTTAGTGAGGAGCATTGATGCAACCAGAAGCTTGGTGTCCAGTGATCATTTGAAGACAACAGACCAGGCAACCATGCAGAACAGACACAGACCCTCAGGAGCAACTTTGGTTACAGCAGGAGGAGACAAAAAAAAGATGCAGGTGCCTTTTGTGAGCAGGGTAGACAATGCGCAGGTTCTCTTTTGAACATACCTGTGAACTCCAACTATTCAGTCCAGCATACTCCGATAACTATGAAGCACAACAGATCTCCAAAAACACATATCCGAAAACTATGAAGCACAACACATCTCCAAAAACATATCTCCGATAACTATGAAGCACAACAGATCTCCGGAAACATCTCCGAAAACTTTTTTAGTACAACACATCTCCAAAAAAAATATCTCCGAAAACTATGAAGCACAACACATCTCCGAAAACACATCTCCGAAAACTATGAAGCACAACACATCTCCGAAAACACATCTCCGAAAACTATGAAGCACAACACATCTCCGAAAACATATCTCCGAAAACTATGAAGCACAACACATCTCCGAAAACTATGAAGCACAACACATCTCCGAAAACTATGAAGCACAACAATCTCTGAAAATTATTAAGCACAACACAACTTCGAAAATATATCTCCGAAAACTATGCAGTCAAATATGTCTTCAAAAGCAACACGTCTCCAAAAACTACTCATCTTTGAAAATTATGAAGTCAACTCCAAAAACTATAGAATAAAACATATACTCAAACACTACTAAGCGCAACATATCTCCGAAAACGTAACTCCGAAAACTATGAAGCACAGCATATCTCCATCCTGAAGCTTAGAGCTCATGATCAAATGTCCCAGATCCAAAGAAGACATCCATTATCCTCCATTCTTAATCCTTTGATAACAAGGGCCTAACAAGGTTAAGTTATCATCATGTTTCACGCTGTACAAAACTGACGGGAAGTATCTGGCAAACAAAAACATCAACGTGTTATATAGAGATAGCATTGTCAAATATCAGGGAAAGTGTGTGTGCACATTATGTTTGTGGATGTCTATAGATATATCGATAGATGCATATGTCTCAGAGAGAGAGAGAGAGAGAGAGAGAGAGAGAGAGAGAGAGAGAGAGAGAGCATCTCAACATGAATTCACTTTTTAAAAATAGAATACCCATTTTTAAGAGAAGACAATTATCCACTAGGTCAGTCTTAAAGATTGAAAATTAAAACATCAACTACCAGAGGAGCATTATAAAAGCAACGAACGAAAACTACAGGGAAAAAAAACACAAACGGGTCAAAATGTAAAAAGACACCCAGTGGAAGGGAAATATATAAGAGGTAATCTTGACAGTTTGGCAGCTGAAATATAAAAATAAACCCCGGTTCAAAATTTGGTCCTGAGCTACCCAGGTTGTTTCAAACACCATGTTCAAAGCTAAGTTTGCTTTAAAAATATATTGATTTCAAAAGTTAAAATGTAAACTTTGTTTTCAATTTTTGACTTTAAATCTTAAATTCTATTCTGAATAAAATTAATATCAAAATGGTAGTTCAAGCCTAAGACATTGACGACCTCAAAGCTTAAGTTCGTACAAGGAACATACATATGAATAGTACCTACCATAGTACAAAGTTTTGGTCTGTGACAATGGCCCCATTGCGTTCGAAACTTGCTGGAACATCGCAGAGAAGACTAACGGGCGTTACGAATCGGGTCTCAATGGCAGATCTATGCAGACTGACGCCATCTTTGCGCTCAAAACATAGGCGTCCCCCGTCACGTTCCTAGGCAGGTAACTCAGTGCATTGGAGTAATCTGCAGCCATTTTTTTCAACCTATCAGCAACAAACATTGATATGCTGATATGTTTCCTCCAGGATACTTGCCAAACTAAAAGCACAAAAACAAATTTCAAACCGCCATTTAAATAGTTCAAATTCTACCGGGAAAACGTCACTTTCTTCCGTTTGAGATTTTTTGCTGTTGTTCTTTTTTGGGGGTGTTTATCTTTGATAATAAACTGTGGCATTTTCTCATGCTTACAAGCTGGATTAATGTAACACCGGCACTACTGCTGCAAAAAAGGGGGGGGGGGGGGCGGGGAAAGGGCGTTAACCTATTTATACATGCAGACAAGTTCTCTATGACCACCCCACATTCCAGTTTACAAGGTTTTTCATTCAAAGATTTGCACTTAATATGAATTATTTCTAATTCAACCGGTATGTTACCTTCTGCTGACATTCTGCAGTTCACTTTATTTAGCCAATCTATATTCTAGACATGTAAAAAAAAATGGAAGAGGTGAGGCACAAAGCATCACGCTTGTTGGTCATTAACAGGAGAAAAAAATATTCACTGTGAACTGAACAAGAAATAGCCATACAATTTGGCACTAGCTGAAATATACATTTAAAAAGATACTGACCCGATGATTTTTTTTTATTTGTATAACTCAAAAGAGGGGGGTGGTGAGGGTCTGCACAAACATGTTTAAAGGTTGGGAGGGGGGGGGGGGGAGAGATGCGGAAAAGTTTCGTGGTTTTGACATGGCACGGCGAAGGATTTAGATCAGTGTAGCAAGATTCGGATAGTAAAAATCTAGTTAAGCCTCGCAGCAATGGGAGCACACGGAAAGTTTGCCCCACTACTTCGTTTCTTTTCCCCCCTTTTTTTTCACAGTTCTTCAAAATTCTCTCCATTTTCCTATTTTCATTTCAAATGTGTAAAAGTAGTAATGAATAACTAGCCAGAGGTCATAAAAGAATGGCATCACTTACCTTTGGCCTCACAACAAATCTACAAGAAGTAACAGTCCATGCATCTTGTCCAGTGAAACAGCAAACTGGAATCAACTGAATAGCGAAGTGCGCAGGCCTAGTAAGTTAGTGTCATCGGTGGGTGAACAGAACTCACTTTCCTCGTGCGTGATGCACGATGGATGTGGGTCCATGGCCTGCTGATAGCGATATCAGTCGCGCACTTTTGGCGAGAAGTAATTCTTCTTGCACGGTGATACTACGGACCAAAACCATTCACTTCATCAAGGCATCTGTGAAAAAACAAACAAACAAAAAACACGCAAACAAGCAAACAAGCTAATGATAAAAAGAAAAAGAATTAAATGCAAAGAGAGTACAGAACAAAAATAACGAAAACAATATTTGGGGAAGAAAAAAAGATATAACTCCTTTATCTACCAAATCAATTACCATATAGCAATATTTTTCAAGGAAAACAGGAGCTAAATATCTATCTATCTATCTATCTATCTATCTATCTATCTATCTATCTATCTATCTATCTATCTATCTATCTATCTATCTATCTATCTATCTGTCTGTCTGTCTGTCTGTCTGTCTGTCTGTCTGTCTATCTATCTATCTATCTATCTATCTATCTATCTATCTATCTATCTATCTATCTATCTACCTTAGTCTGGTGACCGTGGGGGCACCCATGAAGACGTAACAACCAGTTCCCTCCAGGAGCTAAATAAAGACAAGGACAACAAGCAAACAAAATGAACAAATACATCTACAGAAAAACAACAACAAAACTTCCAACAAAAACAAACAAACAAAGAAAACCTAAATACGCTCCCATAAAAATAGCATAAACAAAAACAAAAAATAACAATAATAAAAAAAGGTCAAAATTGTAAGAAAAGAGAAAAGAAGGAAATACCAATGACCAGACCTTTTCTCACTATGCAGTGAACAGGGCAGTGTGGAAACTGTCAGAATGTGTTCATTTACATTTTATTTACATCTTACATCACTTTAAGTCACGGCAGATTTCTCCGCATGAAATTCGAGCTGCTCTACCCAGGTAGAGAGCGCATCGCCACAAGAGCAGCGCCACCAATTTTTTTCTTTTTCCTGCCTGCAACTGTATTTGTTTCCCTATCAGAGTGGCTTTTTCTACATAATTTGGCCAGGGACAACTCTTGTTGCCGTGGGTTCTTTCACGTGCGCTATATAATTATGTGTAACACACGGCACCTCAAATTCTCGTCGCATCCGAAAGACTAGACCCAGACAATCACTCATGGTCTAATAGATGGGGGGAAAGTTTCGGGCTTGAACGGGATTTGAACCACCGCACACTTTCGACCTGGACTTTCCGCTTTCTAGGCAGACACGTTACCTCTAGACCACCGATCCAGTAGGACCCCAAGTGTGCATTCATTGGCAGTGATTTACCGCAGCCTGTGAACCTTTCAGTCATTAAGGCCTACAGGGTAAAGCCTAGTGCAATGGCTGGACTTTGCTGTGGGCACAGAAAGGGCAAAGAGGCTTAATAGGAAAGGGGGGTGTGAGGGGTGTGTGGGGGGTGTGAGGGTGGGGGTAGGGGTTGTGATGGGGGAGTGGAGGAAGCAGAACAGGACGATGATGGCTATCAGATCTCTGATGCAGGTCGTCGATTCTCTGAAAGGGTTGGTGGGTAGGGAGGTTTGGGGGAGGGGAGGGGCAAGACAAGACACAGGGTATGGTCAACTCTCTGTCTGTCTGTCTGTCTGTCTGTCTGTCTGTCTGTCTGTCTTCTTCTCTCTCTCTCTCTCTCTCTCTCTCCTCTCTCTCTCTCTCTCTCTCTCTATCCCTCTTTCTTCCTCCCTCTTCCTCTCTCTCTCTTTCTCTCTCGTTCCCTGTCTGTCTGTCTCCTCTATCATTCTTATTCCTCTCTCATCTCTCTTCATTCTCTGTCTCCTTCTGTTGTCTCTCTCTATTGTTTCTCTCTCCTGCTGTCTCTGTCTCTGTTCTGTCTCTCTGTCCTGTCTTTTCTGTCTGTCTGTCTGTCTCTCATTTGTCTCTCATTCTTTCTCTCAATATTGGATTTCCTCTCATGCCCGATTAAGGCTTGTTTCACCTTCCTCCTGATTACCCCCTCCATTTTCCAGCCTTTCGCCCCCAGGGCCTACAGCAATAAACACACACTGCTGTGGGACGTTTGGGGAGCGCTGGGGGAATTGGGGGTATGGGTGCATAGGGGTGGGGGTTGGGGAGTTCGGGGTGGGGGGCTCCTGGCAGACTCCCTGTGTTATGTTATTAGATTTTGTATCACAGCTTGCTTCTGTGATTTTGTAAATGAACTGATCACTGCTGTTTTGTTACAGTATGCATCACAACTGATCAATGCTGTTTGTTACATTCTGCGTAAATGCTGATACTTACTGTTTATTAAGTTGTGTATCACAACTGACAACTGCTGGTTCGTTACATTCTACATCCCAACCCTGCAGAAATGTTTGATAGTGGTATATAAAGGTTTTGGTTTTATCTTGCTTTGTGTGTGTGTATGTGAGTGAGTGAGTGAGTGAGTGAGTGAGAGAGAGAGAGAGAGAGAGAGAGAGAGAGAGAGAGAGAGAGAGAGGAGGAGAGAGAGAGAGGAGAGAGAGAGAGAGGAGAGAGAGAGAGAGAGAGAGAGAGAGAGAGGAGAGAGAGAGAGAGAGAGAGAGAGAGAGAGAGAGATTTATTCTTTTATATCGAGGATAATGAAATGAACACTCTTGTGCTTGTTTACATCCAGTCCCCGTGTGTATGCACTTTTGTAAATCTCATCTGTTCCCACTGGCACACGATGGCCTACTCTTACAAAAAGCGGAACAGGATTTAACGTGTGCGCAAGATGTTCTGCGTGCGTTCGCACACGGAACCTCGGTTTAAAGTCTCATCCGAAGAACTTTTGGGGAGAGTGGAGTCAGCACTGATGTTAGAGAGAGACAGAGAGAGACCGAGAGAGACCTACCGACCGACTGACAGTCAGACAGACAGAGAAATAGAGACAGACAGACAGAGGGACAGAGAGACAGCGAGAGCGACAGGAAAGTCAGTGTACCGGCCCATTGACACCTCATTAACACCCCAGGCTGTGTAGCAGTCCTGTCCTGTCATCCTCCTTCTCTGCTGCCTGTCTAACTCTCCTCCACCCCTCTCCCTGCCCTCTCTGCATCAGTTGGTACAGCCTGCGGGTTACAGCATCCTTTATGCAGGCTGTCAGTCTTCCACCTCATTCCTCTCCACTTCTCGCTGCTGTGTACATCAGCTTTTGCAGGACAGTACGCTACGGGGTGGGTTCGAATTTCGTTCAAGATTTTTCCTCGTGGAGTTAACTTCACAGCCAACTCCACTCCCTCCTCCCAAAAGTCCTTTGGATGAGATTATAAACCGAAGGCCCGTGTCCAAACGCACGAAGAACATCTTGCATACACGTCAAAACCCGTTCCAGTTTTTGAAAGAGCAGGCTATTGTGTGCCGTGGGAATACATGACAAAATTAATAAAATTGCATACATACGGGGACTGGATGTAAAAAAAATCACATCAGACCTTATTCCATTACCCTCGGGAAAAAGGTACAGCTCAGTGGTAAGAGCACTCTTGCTCTCCCCCAAACTAAGGTTTTAAGCAGCATTGACCGTGGCTGCCTCATAAATGGGTGACTGTTCGTTTGTGAACCTTGGCTTCAGTACAGTTCCTCCCCCTCCCCTAGTTCGCCTACCTGTAAATGGGTACCTGCCCTCTTTTAGGGTCATGGAAGGTAAGGCAGCGAGGGAGAGGAGATGGGCGCCACCCTCAATATGCTGGCCCCTAGAGAAGCTGGGGTCTCTGACACCTCGCTCCCCAATGACTACGTTGGTTATGGGACACCTTTACATTTCTAAACGCTAGGCAGGTTATGACCAATTCACGTAACTCAGTGTGCTAAAATAACTAAACTACAGGGACATTTGGAGAGGGGGAGCGGAGGGAAGAGACAGAGTACCAGATTGAAGTGGGGCAGGTTGATGATGGCTATAAGGTCAATGAGCAGATGCCAGAATGTGGACTTTCAAATCTTTTCACATTTGATACCGTCTTCTTTTTATATCTGTAGACATTTCAAACGTTTATCAGGTGTGTTGTGTGTGTGTGTGTGTGTGTGTGTGTGTGTGTGTGTGTGTGTGTGTGTGTGTGTGTGTGTGTGTGTGTGTGTGTGTGTTTGTGTGTGTGTGTGTTATGTGTGTGCATGCGTGCGTGTATGTATGTGTGTGTATGTGTCTGTGTCTGTGTGTGGATGAATTTCTGTCTACCCATGTGTGTGTGTGTATGTGTGTGTGTGTGTGTCTGTGTGTGTGTGTCTGTGTGTGTGTGTCTGTCTGTGTGTCTGTGTCTGTGTGTGTGTGTCTGTCTGTGTGTCTGTGTCCGTCCTTGCAGACTCCATTCTCATTTGAGCCATTTTCCCCGCAATGGACGATTTCATCAAAGGAAAAAAAAATGACTGAAGCTGACTTGTCTGCCATCACTTTGAACCTGTTTATCTCAATTGTGGACAGGGACAGACTCTGTCTGCTTCACATTTCCCGAAAGACATTTCCTGAAACATTCGGTGCAGTGCTCCACTGACTTCTGAACAGGTTAAGAGAAGAATGAATTGTGTTTTTTAAAATTTGATAGAATATTCATCTTCATGTATGTATTTTTTCTGTCTGTCTGTCTGGCCTACTTAGGTAGCTTTGGTAGTTTTTTTAGAACATGATGATCGATGAGAATGAGGATGATGTCATGACCGTATGTCTGTAAGTCTGTCTGTCTGTCTGTGTCTGTGTGTTTGTGGGTCTGCGTATATGTCTGTCTGTCTGTCTGTCTGTCATTCAGTCTGTCTGTCTGTCTGTGTCTGTGTGTCTGCGTATATGTCTGTCTGTCAGACTGTCAGATTGTCAGACTGTCTCTCTGTCTCTCCCTCCCTCTCTCTCTGTCTCTCTCTCTCTACACATCGATTTCAGCGCTTTTTCATGAAAGGCAAGAAATGGAATGTTTTTCCTGAAGATAAACCAGCCTCCCCATTTATTTTATTCCTACTCTAGAGCTCTGAGATTCACCAATAGTGAGATTTTAGGTATGTGACCGTTTTTTTGTTATTTTTGCAAACACTAGTGTAGCCGCATTCCGATTTCGTGGCTGTATACTGAGTATGGTCGTGATTCTGTAACCCACCGACACTGACATATATTACAGGGTCTTTAACGTACATAATCATTTGATGTTTGCGCATGTAAATATACACACAAAGAGAATGACAGCACTGGCAGGTCTGCATTTGAAGTTGACCTTGGAGGTCGTAAAATTCTCTATCATAATTTCACCAGACGTGCCCGAGATTCCAACCCATGAACTGGATGGGCATCTCCCCATTCAAACCAGTTCTGTGAGAGGTGTCAGGATTAACCATCTCATCCTTCATTCTCACACGCCATCTGTCCTCCTCTCTCCCACAACAACCAAGATTTTTCTTTCATCCAGCTAAGCAAGAGGTGATGCCTAAACCACTGTCCAGTCCTGCTGGACACTGAGGATGGTCACATGCACTGGACAACGTGGAGGCTTCTGACTCTACGTCAGGTGCTGTCCATTCTTGTATACACTGACCCAAACACCGTTATCTCAGTTCTCTAGACCTTCCCTTAAAGCTTACAAAGTAAGACAACGTAATGCTTTAGATCGTGTTGTGGGTCGGGATATCCTATTGCACCCGTGATCTAATAGCCCAGGTTTGAGCCAAGGTTAAAACCAGTAGAAGGCACCCATTCAAAAGGTATTTTTCTTCTGGAGTAAACATAAGTGCTGACTCCATTCCCTAGAAAGTCCTTTGAATGAGGCAATAAGCTGTGTACTAACGCACGCAGAACATCTTGCGCATAATTATGTTAAAATCTGTTCTGCCTTTTGGAAGAGTAGATCAATGTGTGCTGGTTGATTCCAAAGGGATAATACATGCATGAACACAGGGGCTTGATGTGAAAAAAGCACATGAGAGCTTGATAAGTAAAGGTGTCCCATAACCTATGCGATCGTAGGGGAGCGAGACGTCAGATACCTTAGCTTCTCTAGGGGTCAGCATATTGATGACGGCGCCCATCTCCTCTCCCTCGCTGATTTACCTTCCCTGACCCTCAAGAGGGCAGGAACCCATTGACAGCTTGGTGGTGAACTAGGGGACTGTACTGAAGCCAAGGCACGCAAACGGTCACCCATCCATTTGGTAACTACGCTCAATGCTGCTTAACTGTAGCGTGGGGAAAGAGAGTGCTCTGACCATTGAGCTATCCCGTCCCATCGCTTTTAAAGTAAAGAAATAAAGAGTTTAGGTGACTGAAAAATAGATCATAAAGGGAGAAAGAGGAGGGAAAGAACGTGTGGGGTCTGTCCCTGATGGAAACAGGACATGGTGATGAGGACTATCAGATCTCCCGTGTCGTCCATCATTTCTCTGAAAAGGGAGAAAAAGATACACGGCTAACTCTTCCTCCTTCAATATTGGATTTCTCCTCTTCTGCCTGATTAAAGATTGTTCACTTTTCCCGGTGATTGCCTCTTCAATTTTCTGAGTGTTTGCACAGAGGAATCAGAGCCATGCCCAGAACAGACTGACATGGAGTTCAAAGAATGTTGAGGAAATGGGCAGATAAAGAAGGGAAGGGGAGGGTGGGTAACACTTTGCAGACGTTATTTTTCATCTGGGGACGGGAGAGCTCAGTAGTCAGAGCACTCTTCTAAAGTAAATTTAAGCGGCATTGAGTGTGGTTACCAAGTGGATGGGTGACCGTTAGCGCATCTTGGCTTCAGTACAGTCTCCTAGTTCACCCAGTTGTCAATGAGTACCTGCCCCCTTTAGGGTCAGGGAATCTATAGCATCAAGGAAGAGGAGATGGGCGCCACCCTCAATTATGCTGGCCCTTATAAAAGCTGAGGTCTTTGATGTTTCATTCCCCTACGACCACATAGGTTGTGGGACACCTTTAACTTTTTACATTTCATTTTGCATTGAAAGGCGGCATCTCTTGCGTTTAAAGTCAGATGATGTATGACATTGTGTTATACAACACAGTACAAAAACAAATGTTACAAAATGATATGAAAGGGGTATGGCACGGTATGAAATGGTAAATGCATTAGTCTGATACCGTATTTTAGCTGGTTGTTATTGTTATGGTAAGAGAGAGAGAGAGAGAGAGAGAGAGAGAGAGAGAGAGAGAGAGAGAGAGAGAGAGAGAGAGAGAGAGAGAGAGAGAGAGAGAGAGAGAGAGAGAGAGAGAGAGAGAGAGAGAGAGAGAGAGAGAGAGAGAGAGAGAGAGAGAGAGGAGAGAGAGAGAGAGAGAGATTTTATTTATTTATTTATTTATTTATTCTTTTTTACCGAGGATAACAGAATAAGCAGTCATGTGCTTTTTTTCATCCGGTCCCCGTGTGTATGCAGTTTTGGTAAATATTGTCATCTGTTCCCACCGGCACACGATGGCCTACTCTTACGAAAAGCGGAACAGGATTTAACGTGTGCGCAAGATGTTCTGCGTGCGTTCGCACACGGGGCCTCGGTTTAAAGTTTACAGAGAGAGAGAGAGAGAGAGAGAGAGAGAGAGAGAGAGAGAGAGAGAGAGAGAGAGAGAGAGAGAGAGAGAGAGAGAGAGAGAGAGAGAGAGAGAGAGAGAGAGAGAGAGAGAGTCTACAGGTACATTGGCACATCATTAACACCAGCAGGCTAGCTACATTACAAAGCAACCCTGTCCTGTCATCTTCCTTCTCTGCTGTATACCCAGAAATCCTCCCTTCCCCCACCATTCTCCCGCATCATTTACAGCAGATGGGTTACAGCATCTTTTGTGCAGGGTGTGGTTTGTATACCTTGTGCAACGGTGGTCTAGAGGTAAGGAAACTGCTTAGAAAAAGCATCGAGTGCGTATTCCATCCCTGTTTGTTCACCAAACTACCACCCCTCTTCCCATCCACTTGACATTAAGTGGTAGTCAGGATGCTAGTCTTTAGGAAGAAACAGTAGTAGATCCCGTTTGTTATATAAATCCAGTGCACATGTAAGAACCCATAACAATAACAGAAATATATTTGGCAAAACTCAGTAAAGAAATATGTTGCTGTGATACGGAAACAAATACGCACGCACGCACGCACGCACGCACGCACGCGCGTGCGCGCGCGCGCGCGCGCGCACACACACACACACACACACACACACACACACACACACACACACACACACACACACACACACACAAAAGATAAGATGTTAAAAATAATGGATGATGCTGATCTTGTGGCGGTGGGCTCTTCCTCGGGGGAGCGACCGAAATTGATCACAGGAAATCTGCTTTGACATAAAATGGTTTTACAAATACAAAATATTCAGTCCTGTTTTTCGCCATACTTTTTTTCTATCTGCTTTCACAAATAAACGCAACAGTCAGCAGTATGTTGAAGGTAAATAGGGCTCCCATAACCTATATAGTTGTTAGGGAGTAAGGTCTCAGAGACCTCAGCTTCTCCAGAGGCCAGCATATTGAGGGCGGCGCCCGTCTTCTCTCCTTCGCTGCTTTACCTTCCCTGACCCTAAAGAGGGCAGGTACCCATTTATAAGTTGGTGAACTGGGGGACTGTACTGAAGCCAAAGCGAGCGAAAGGTCACCCATCCACTTGGTAACCCCGGTCAATGCTGCTTAAACCTTAGCGTGGGGAAAAGCGAGTCTCCAGCAATAGTTGTGGATACATGTAATATGAAGTTGGCCTTGGTTATGGACGGGGAATGTCGGAGAGAAGGGTGGGGAGTGGTGGGGTCTGTCCATGAATGAAGCAGAACAGGAAGATGATGGCTATCAGATATCTGGTGTGGTTCATCGTTTCTCTGAAAGACAAAAAAAGGACACACAGTCACCTCTTCCCCTCTCTCCATATTGGATTTTGCTCCTATCTGATAACAGATATCCTCTTGTCTCTGAAATCCTGTCTTCAATGTTCCACGTCTGTGCTGTGTGTGGAGTTACACCAGGAATGACGGACACTCTAGCCGAGGGGTTAAAACCGTTTGCATTCAATCCCATAGATTTATCAAGTCGTGGGTTCAAATCTTGGCGGCGTCTGGTGAATGAAAGGTAGGAGTTTTACCATCTCCCATGTCAACTTCAAGTGCAGGCCTGCCAGTGCCTTTAATTCTTTCGCTGTGTAGACACATGCAGATGTTAGGTTACGCACGTTAAAGATCTTATCATTCAGGTCAGCGTTCAGTGGGTCACGGAAGCATATATCTTCGAAATCGAATGACTGCAAACTTTCTTGTGGGTAGAAACGATGGCATGAATAACATTTCACCATTGGTGGGTCTTTGAGCTCTAGCTGAGTAGAACAAAGTTAGCAATATTGTAGTTGTGGAGTTGTATACTGTCATATCCTTCTATATGACACAATACTTCTATCAATATGCTGATATGTAGTCAATAACACACTACGTGTACATAGGTAACCAGTGAGAAATACATTCTGTTTTCTGTGTGACTATGTCAGCACAATAAAGGATACAAATCATTATTTTTCCTTGCTTAGGTAAAAGCATTCCTATACCTGTGTGGTTGTTGGAGAGCGAGATGTCAGAGACACCAGGTTTCCAGGGGCCAGCATATTGAGGGCGGCGCCCATCTCATCTCCCTCGCTGCTTTACCTTCCCTGACGCTAAAGAGGACAAGTACCCATTAGAGCTGGGTGAAATGGGGAACTGTACTGAAGCCAAGGCGCACAAACGGTCACACATCCAGTTGGTAACCACGCTTGATGCTGCTTGACCTTAGCTTGGGAGGAGCGAGTGCTCTGACCACTGAGCTTTCTCGTCTTTTACAAAACATTAAAATTAATGGTATAATACATCACCTAATTATCTTTAAGTTGAAACATTATTAAACGCAACGCAACGAAGACAATTTACTTCTTCACTTACTTTGTGCTAAGTGTGTAAGCAGGTAACTTAACGAAATATTTGAAAAAGCAAACAGCCATGTTCATACGTCTTGATAGTTTTTAATTGTATTGGACCTACTGGTTGCCATAACTGTGCCATTTTCGGCTGGCTGAGAGAAAGAGTTTTACTGCCTGACAGACTGTTTTTGGCAGAAATAAAGTGAAGAAAAGTTATAATCTGATTTCTGAAAGGGAAAGGAACACGTGGCTTCAAGCCAGAGAATTATTCACCACATCTGCTACCGTATCTGCTATCTGCTACCGTACAGTTTCTGTGTTTTGATTCCAGTGCCTTTAGTTGCAGAATATTCCATCACATGCTGGTCAGCTTTTTATCAAGAAATCCAGTTACAGGTGCTTCACTAATATTACAACCAAATTGTCTTGCATACGATTAAAAGTACTGGGTAACGGTTATATGCTCTAGCAAACAAATGGTAAAGGTTTTCTTTCGTATTTGCCTAAATTCGAAAGCTTTTTTCCAAAAAGATGTCTTAAACTTGCAGTCATTACTAGAAGACCTGCATTGTAAATGTTGCAATATTAATATGAAGATAACTGTTTGCCGCCCATGAATAGTCACACTTTTTTTTTCTTCGGTTGTCTTTTTAACTGGAAACTCTACCGTGCATCTTCTTATCTTTTTTTTCGTTTTCGAAAGATTTTTTTCAAGAGACGTGTTTACTATAGTCGATTAGTTTTGTCATGAACAAGGGTCTACCACCCCTACCCCAAATCACTCTTCTTTACATTGCTTTTGTT
>CM060319.1:73437128-73442128 GCA_030674155.1 Stramonita haemastoma
GGTATGATCTTCTTGTCTTTCTAACTTGTACTGTAGCTCAACTACTCTGTGAGGAAAATGTAGATGGGGGTTTAAAGTGTATGGCATATATCATTCTGCGTGTGGGGGTTTTTTGGGGGGCACTGGATTCCGGTTGATAGTCTTCAATGAACAACATGTTGGGGTGTAGAATCAGCACTAATATCATAGGCCATTGTGTGCCGGTACAAACGGACAACAGAAAAAAGCCAGCATGCACACAGGTGTTGTGATAAGACAGCATGCACACAGGTGTTGTGATAAGACAGCATGCACACAGGTGTTGTGATAAGACAGCATGCACAGGGGTGTTGTGATAAGACAGCATCCCTTCAGTCAGAATATGGCTACCTACATGAGGTGTGTGGGGGGGGGGACGTCGCATACTCATAAATCTCACCATTGGTGAACCTCAGAGCTCTAGCCTAGTTACTCACCCAGAAAAAATAAATCATTCAGAAAGTATCACCACCACCAGACGGCTCTAAGAGTTCAAAGTAAACTTGGTTAACTGAATTGGCAAGGTGTTTTCAATGCCAACATCCTGCAGATTACTGCAGTTACACCCAGTGTGGAAGATATTGATTGCTGTAGTCTGTGCAGTTCTTTGAAAAAAATAGATAACCTCTCTTTTGCTCCCAAAACTCTCTCTCTCTGTCTCTCTCTATGTCTCTCTGTCTCTCTCTCTGTCTCTTTCTCTCTGTCTCTGTCTCTGTCTCTCTTTCTCTCTCTCTCTCTCTCTCTCTCTCTCTCTCTCTCTCTCTCTCTCTCTCTCTCTCTCTCTCTCTCTCTCTCTCTCTCTCTCTCTCTCTCCTCTCTCTCTCTCTCTCTCACTTTCTCTCTCTCTTTCTGTCTGTCAGCCTGTCTGTCTGTCTGTATGTCTCTTTCTCTCTGTGTGTCTGTGTCTCTGTATGTTTCTCTGTTTGTCTGTCTATCTGTCTGTCTCTGTCAGTCTATTTGTCTGTGCCTCACTGTCTCTCCGCCCTCCTTTCTCTCAGCCCCACCCCTCTCTCTCTCACGCCCCCCTCTCTCTCCCTCCTCTTTCTCTCAACACATTTTTTTCATTCACTTCTGTTTCCACTCTCTCTTTCCTGTGTGTCTGTAAATTCACAGTCTCCAAAAACTCCTGGCTGAAATCTTCAAAGAAATCGAAGAGGAAATGACGGAGAAATGGCTGTCCCTCCGGCAGCAGGGTAAATCAAATAAAGGACGATGTGTATCGGGCTAACTTTCTTTTTTCTTTTCTTTTTCTCCCCAGAGCAACTTTGAACTGTGCACAGCATTGATGGCTAAGATGGGTGCCTGTCTTTGCTGGGTAAATATACCTCCCACTCCCTAGATTTCCACTTTCCTTCCCGTCTTCCCTTCCTTCCCTCCTTCCCTTACAAGTCAGACATCGAGACAACTTTCTGTAGAAGAAGAAGAAGAAGAAGAAGAAGAGAAGAAGAAGAAGAAGAAGAAGAAGAAGAAGAAGAAGAAGAAGCAGAAGAAAAAGAAAAAGAAGAAGAGAAGAAGAGGAAGAAAAAGAAGAAGAAGAAGAAGAGGAAGAAGAAGAAGAAGAAGAAGAAGAAGAAGAAGAAGAAGAAGAAGAAGAAGACGAAGAAGAGGAAGAAGAAGAAGAAGAAGAAGAAGAAGAAGAAGAAGACAAAGACGAAGACGAAGAAGAAGAAGAAGAAGAAGAAGAAGAAGAAGAAGAAGAAGAGAAGAAGAGAAGAAGAGGAAGAAGAAGAGGAAGAAGAGGAAGAATTGCGAAGAAGAATTGCGAAGAAAAAGAATTGCGAAGAAGAAGAATTGCGAAGAAGACTTGCGAAGAATTGCGAAAAATTGCGAAGAAGAAGAATTGCGAAGAAGAAGAAGAATGCAAAGAAGAAGAAGAAGAAGAAGAAGAAGAAGAAGAAAAAGAAGAAGAAGAAGAAGAAGAAGAAGAAGAAGAAGAAGAAGAAGAAGAAGAAGAAGAAAAAAGAAGAAGAAGAAGAAGAAGAAGAAAAAGAATTTGTTTTTAGAAATACGCCATCAGAAAACTCAGGTGAGAGTTACCCGTGTGGAATGCTGTACTCTTTTTATTATTTGACTCTTTTAGTGCAGTAAGTACAGACATTTCTCAGAACCTGGTACTACATTTGAGATTTGGGACAAAATCGTTTAAACAGCCAAACAAAAAAAGGTCACAAAACCCCTCAAACAAACCAAAGACAAAAAGCAAGCATCTTCTCGATATGCGCTTATATGCGCCCTGCGCTTACAAATACCTAGATTCAATCAATCCACCGTCGGCCGTCGCGCATTCTCTGTTTCTGGTCCAGTGATCTGGAACGATCTCCCTCTCTCCCTTCGTAAAAAGCCTACCTATGACACATTTAAATCCAGCCTCAAGACACACATTTCTAAGCTAAGACTTTCATATCCTGTTTCATCTTCTGCCCCTGCTCTCAACAGCCGAACTATCCACCGCCCTGCCAAAGTGTTTAACCTCTATATGTATGTGTGTGTGTGTGTGTGTGTGTGTGTGTGTGTGTGTGTGTGTGTGTGTGTGTGTGTGTGTGTGTGTGTGTGTGTGTGTGTGTGTGTGTGTGTGTATTGACTTTGTTAAAAATCTAAATTGTTGTTGGCTGCATGCGCAAGAATTGGTTGAATGCAAGCTCTTTGATTTGTTTTTGCAAGATATAGCGCTATATAAATTCCATTTATTATTATTATTATATGCGCCTTATTCTTGGTGGTGTGTATATGCGCGTGCGTGCGTTGGCCTGCTCGTGTTTGTGTGTGCGTTGTTTTTTATGCGTTTATGTGGCGGCGATCCGGCTGTGTGGTGAATCATAGCAATTGTATCAGAACGAAAGCTGGTACTGTTTAGACAACAACATATGGTATTACATATTATGATAATGATACTATGCAATATGCTCCACCACTCTTCTGGGATGTGGTGTCGCCACAAGATCGGCGCCACCATATTAAAGATGTTAGTAAAGTGTGTATGCATACAGTACAGCACTTTCAAGGTGCCGTTGGCTCTGTTACTGTGCAAAAGTTGGGTAGGACACGACTCAACCCGGAGCTTTGTCAAATCTTCTCAAAATGCGTTTTATTCTAAAAGGTGTGTATGCGCGTGCGCATGCATGCGCACGCTGGTGTTTGGTTGTGCGTTGTGTGTGTGCGTGCGCGCGCGTGTGTGTACATGTTTTAGCGGCCCTGTACTATACTGTGGTGCATTGTATTGTATCTATCATTATTATTATGTGTATATACTGTTGCGTACACTGTACCAGCTTTTGTTCAGACATACTATATTCAAGCAAGTCTGCCCTTGTTGGGGCTGTGGTGTCACCATAGGAATGGCGCCACCCATTTCAAAGATGCAAGTAAAGTGTGTATGCAAACAGTACAGCATTTTTAAGGTGCCGTGGGCTCTATTACTGTGCAAAAGTTGGGGTAAGACGTGACTCAAACCGGCTTTTTATCACATCTTCTCCATGTTGGCCTTATTTCTTGGGGGTGTGTATATGCCTGCACGTGCATGCACATGCTCATATTTGTGTCTGCATTTTTGTGTGTGTGCATATTGCGGCTTCCTTGCACTGTGCTGTGGTGCATCATATTGCATATTCTAATTATTATCATGTGTAATACTATGCATTGTTGCGTACACTGTATAAGCTTTTATTCCGACAAACTTGCTATATTCAAGCCAGGCTGCAATCTTCAGAGCCGTGGTATCGCCACAAGAACGGCGCTACCTATTTCAAATATGGAAGAAAAGTGTGAGTTCATACGGTAGAGGGCCCTCTTTATGCCATGGGCTCTGTTACTGTGAAAAAGTTGGGATAGGACGGGATTCAAACCGGTACTTTATTCCATTATCATTGAAATCAAAGAATAAATTATAAAAATAAACAAAAACACACAGGCAAGATAGGAAGAAACAGCAGAGAACTCTTTAAGTGTAGTGCACAACAAGTTATCTTATCATCCTCAGTGCAAGATGCTGCGTTCCATACTGCACGTGAAACATGAACTATACTGTCTTCACCCACACACAAGGGTCAGGTGATGAGCAGTGAACGTGTTGCAGGCACATCACCTCACCTCACTTCACTTCACTCTGCATGGGACCAGGGCTAACGCCGCTTCGTGTCTCTGCAGGCACAGGGATTTCATATACCATCACTTTGCCACAGCTTCGCCATCTGAGGCTACAGGTAAAACTGATGATTGGTTTTGGGTAGTTGTATCGTGGATTGTGTTTTGTCTTTCTACTTCTTTGTTTTGGTACTCTTTTTGGAGGCACACCTTTTGGTTTTATCCTGCTTTCATCTTGTGTGTGTGTGTGGGGGGGGGGGGGGGTTGGGTGGAATCGTTTCTCAGATAGAGCTCTGAGATTCGTCAATGGTGAGATTGTTGCATATGGGACCGTTTTTCCCCACCATTAAGGTTAGCCACATTCTGACTTCGGGGATGGGTGTCTTAAACACAACACCTGTGTGCTTCAGTGAAATATTCTACATACTCACACAACCTATGTCAGCACATCCGACTTCAGCATTGACGAGAATTTTCTGTCGTTCTGGAGAACAGGCAGGAGAATGGAACAGGAAGGCAATCAAAAGGAGGTGACAGGGAGAAAAGTAACAAGGTAGAAACAGAGAGGAATAGAAAGTTGTGATACACAGAATAGCAAGTGGTGAATGTTTATCTCACCAAGATTTAAAACGTATAGAAACAAAACACATATTCACATGCACACACAGACACATCATTGAGAACTACAGATTTTTGCATCAAGTATTCTCATAGCAATAGCAGGAAAACAGAATAAATGTGTTTACGATGCATTGTTGTAAAATAGCAGGTTTTCGTTGTTTTTAATCTTTCTGGGGGCAGCATCTCTAGGCTTTTCTTTGCTAGAATATTTAAACTTTGTTTTTTGCTTCACAGGTGAGCCTTGTGTCATCAGGACGGCTGACAGCAGATCACCACCACCA
>CM060319.1:73447128-73467128 GCA_030674155.1 Stramonita haemastoma
AAAACCACGCAGTCTTACTGATCATGACTTTCTGCTTTCAGGAGCTGTGGTCTGGAATCAAGGGCCAGTGACCTGACCTGACAGTGATGTGTGAGGGCAGCCATAGTGACCTGCCTTTTCTACAAGGGCAGAGCATCAGTATCAGCAAGGCCCGTAACCAAGATGGTCGTCAGGGCGGACATGAGGGACGGCACACGACAAATGATCAGGGACTTGGTTAGACATGGACAATTTGGATGTCTGGCGTATACATGTATGGTTTATTTAATGAATCTATTGAAATATTTGAAAAACAAAATCTCTCGCCCTAACATGTCAATGCGTTAAGACTGGTTGTAAATTTATGCTCACATTTTTTTTCTCAATAATTCAGATGAAGTGATAGTTTGGAAAATGTATCACCAGATATAACATGCTTATGGGGCAACAATAGAGCAAAGAAAATTTTAAGTTTTTTTTTTCAAAAATGGTTACATCAAGTGATAATACGACTCTAGTTATGTCCCTTGGTACATGTAGGAGTATTAGTGATTCAGATTTCGTGATTTTTGAAAGTTTTCTCTTTTTTTTTTTTTTTTAGCAAATCGGATTAAAAAAAACAGTCGTATACGACACGAAATGATGCTTGACAGCTTGAGTTTGTTTTTCATTGGTGTTTTTAGGTGTTGTTGTAGGTCGGGTTTTTTTTGTTTTGTTGTTGTTGTTGGTTTTTTTTTTGTTTTTTTTTGGGGGGGGGCTTTTTTCCAACCCAAATGATTGGTTAAAGGAAAGCAACTCTTGTTGAACATGTCACTGAGATACGTAGAACTGGCAGTATGATTCGATTAAAAAATTTTTTTTTTTTCAGAGAAAAGATTTCTTGCTTGTAGTAGTCTTCAACGTTATGGCTTTCCACTGAAAAGTAATATACACCAGAAATAATGCTTTTTATTCATGCGTGTAGGGCTGGTAATGCTCTATAGTAATGCTCTGGTAGTGCTCTATAGTAATGCTCTGGTAATGCTTTATAGTAATGTTGTGGTAATTTTCAATAATAATGTGGTAATGCTCTAAGTAATGCTATGGTAATGCTCTGTAGTACTGCTGTGGTAATGCTCTCTAGTAATGCTCTGTTAATGCTCTATAGTAATGCTCTGTTAATGCTCTATAGTGTATTTTGATACGTTTTTGATGTGGTAATGGATAGTGGAAGCCAATACTCTTATCCCCATGTTTCTGCTTGAAAGACAGTAAAAAGGAGTACTAATTCTTTGATATGAGGTTTTTTTTCATCAACCAGGACTGAAATAATTTAGATTGCTTTTTTACGAAAAGCATCATTTGCTGTTCACCTTTTTTATTATTATCTGCCAGTATATGTATTAAAACTATTGCTAGTACTTGTCACATTATATGCGTGTAAGATCGAAAACAATTTTTGCTTTTTACACCAAGTTTTGTTTTGTTTTGTTTAAAAATATTTCATATGTTGAGAAAAATACGCTCGTCTTTAACATTCATTGTAGAACCTGTGATAATCTGTGATGTCTTTTTTATTTTTTTAATTATAACTCGGATCAATAAGGGGGGGGATACTTGTCATTATGTACTCTTTGATGCCCCATCATTCCTTGTAGAATTCAGAATTGATTGTTTTGAAGTAGTTCTTCTTTGATGTTTTGTTTGTGTTTTTTCAAATATAGATGATGGGTGCAGCTTGGGAGGGAGGGAGGGAGGGAGAGAGAGAGAGAGAGAGAGAGAGAGAGAGAGAGAGAGAGAGAGAGGAGAGAGAGAGGAGAGAGAGAGAGGAGAGAGAGAGAGAGAGAGAAATCTTTTATCAAATTCATGTATTTAGAGAATAATGAATGAGCACTCGTGTGCTTTTTTTTTACATCCAGTCCAGAGAGAGAGAGAGAGAGAGGGGGGGGGGGGGGAGGTTATGACAATAGAATCCAGTTTCACAATATTATGAACAAGTCTTGGGATGATCTACCATCGATATATCATTCCGAGATGCTCGTAGTAAAGAGAAAATATAAAAGTTAGATTAAATGACTGTTTAAAACATTTTAAAGATTTTTTCCTATACATTGCAAAACACGAGTGTTGTTTAAATTTCCTTTATTATTTCGATAATGGAATAAGCGCTCGTATGCTTTTAAACAAGCAGTCCCCCTGTTTATGCGTTTTTTCTTGTTCAATTTTGTAATCCTTTCACGCTGGTGCACAATGGCATACTCTTCCGTAAAGGGGAGTAGGTATTTCACGTGTGCACAAGGTGCACCGCTTGTGTGGAATGAGTGAGTGAGTGAGTGAGTTTATTTATTTTATTTATTTATTTATTCTTTTATATCGAGGATAACAGAATAAGCAATCATGTGCTTTTTTTCATCCGGTCCCCGTGTGTATGCAGTTTTGTAAATATTGTCATCTGTTCCAACCGGCACACAATGGCCTACTCTTACGAAAAGCGGAACAGGATTTAACGTGTGCGCAAGATGTTCTGCGTGCGTTCGCACACGGGGCCTCGGTTTAAAGTCTCATCCGAAGGACTTTTGGGGAGAGTGGAGTCAGCACTGATGTTAACTCCAGGAGAAAAATCTCCTCGACCGGACTCGAACCCGGGTCTTCAAATTGCCAGCGCATTGTTCTGACCACTAGGCTATCCGTGAGTGAGTGAGTGAGTGAGTGAGTGAGTGAGTGGTGTGTGTGTGTGTGTGTGTGTGTGTGTGTGTGTGTGTGTGTGTGTGTGTGTGTGTGTGTGTGTGTGTAGGGGGGGAAGGGGTGGTTAGTGAAGAGGGGACATAACTTCTGGTAGATGTATTTTAAGGGAAAGGGGTGTTGGGAGGAGGGGGTAGAATACACATGTTTGGATCTGGGGGGTAGGAAAAAAGGCGGGAGGTTAGGGGATGTTTTTCACAGGGTTCAATTTCGGTGTATTTCATTTTAAAAAATCTTGCGTGGGTTATTTTGGGCGTAATCCTTTCTGTTTAAAAAAGGAGAAAAATTGTTAAAAAATGTAAGACCTTAAATGACTTGACTGAAAGCTGGAAATTTACTACTTAAAAAAATCTGAACACCAAATTCAACAATCTTTTGATGTTGATAGGACTGGTAATTAGAACAATTTGATAAAATTTCTTCTGCGTTTCCTGGCTATGGTAAATTTTTAATCTGGTGATGAAAACGATCTGACCGTTGTGTCTAAAGCTACACACCATAGCGTCTACTTGTTCTTGTGTCCACATGCATGCATGCAGACAGACCAGCCAACAGACTGACAACCCTTTCCCCAATATTAACCTTTAACACTAACCCTAACCCTTTACAACTAACCTTTACAGTTACTCTAACCCTGGCCCGTCATGTGGACACAAATGGCAGGGAGATTCCTTGGTACATGCTGACACTATGGCAAAACATTGACTCGTATGGTTAAGGGTGGATGTAGAACTTTTCTTTTTCGTCGTCGTCGTGGTATTCTTAGAGAGCAACTACTGTTTTTTGTATGAGCGAAAATGCGCTGTGCTGCCGTTAAGTGCCTCACAAGGCAGGCCCAGCGCATATGATTTCGATGTAGGAGAGAATCGTTATGGTTTGTCTTTTTTGTTTAAAAAATGGTGGGAAAGTGGACCAAAAGGGAGAAAATAGACCAGAAGACGGCAGGAAGATTAGGAGCAGGTCAAAAACATGGTAGAAATGAATTCCTAGCACAGAATTTCCAGAAGGTGGGGATACTATTTATACTGACACCCTCACCCCACCCCCTCCATTTCTGAGGTGGGGGGATGGGAGGAGGAATTGAGGGTTACAATTTTAAGGAAAGATGTTAGGAACGGGGAGGTGGTTAGGATGTTTAGGTCTGTGGAAATACGAATGAGGACTGAATGTGTGAATGCCGATAGGGGATAGTAGTCATCGTAAGTTAGGGAAGGGGTGAGAGCAGTTTAGGAATAATTATTTTTTAAATATTCAAAAACAAAAATACGTGGTGCAGATTAAAAAATGCAGTTTTATAATCCGGAATGGTGAAGTGATGGAATTGAGAGGAGAGGGGGGAGAATGGGGGAATAGAGGGGGGTGGGAGAGGACGGGACAATCTATTATAGAACATGGATGTTTAAAATGTGGTAGAAAGTATGTTTGGGTCAGTGGGAATGAAAGAATCTGTGTGTGTATATGTGTGTGTGTGTGTGTGTGTGTGTGTGTGTGTGTGTGTGTGTGTGTGTGTGTGTGTGTGTGTGCTTGCTCAATTTCTTTTATTTACAAGATAACAGAATAAGCACCAACGCGCCCTTTTACATCCATTCTCCGTGTACAAACGATATAGCAAATTTTGTCATCGGTTCCCACATTCTCACTGTTTTTATTTTGACAATAATGGAATAAGCACCTGTACAGTTTTAATATCCATTCTCCGTGGGCATGCGACTTTGCAAATTCTATCATCCGTTCCCGCCGACAGGGGGAGGGGAGAGAGAGAGAGAGGAGGAGAGAGAGAGAGAGAGAGAGAGAGAGAGAGAGAGAGAGGAGAGAGAGAGAGGAGAGAGTTCTCAAATTTTCTTTCGAAGTTAATGGAATACAGTGATTTTTCTTTACGTCCAATCCCCGCGTGCATGCAGTTTGCAAAATTTTGTCATCTGTCCCCACCGGCACACAAGAGTGTGTGTGTGTGTGTGTGTGTGTGTGTGTGTGTGTGTGTGTGTGTGTGTGTGTGTGTGTGTGTGTGTGTGTGTGTATACTGCAGGCATATCTCTGGAATGGTCTATATCCCTGGTGTTCGAGTACCAGTTCATTAGATATATTGTGAAACCAGCGGAAAAAATGTGTGCATGTGTGTGTTATTTTTTGGTTTATTTTAAAGTGGAAAACCAATTAAGGATATGATGATTGCTACTTGTTTTGGATGAATGTTTGGTGTATGATCGACCACTGGTGTCGTAGGTTATTTTTATTTTGTTTTTTTGGTCGGTTTTTTGCCCTATTCTTTGCATTGATTCGGAAACAGTGTCAGAGAAAAATGACCTGGTCCTATGACTTTCACAAGAATCGCAAAGTATTTTAAAAAAACTGTCAGTGTGGTAGTGTGTAAGAGATAAGACATAGCGCATGTGTGTATGCACATGTGAATGCTAGTGTTTGCATGAATGCTTTACAGACGGGTGATTGTCTTTTAGTTGTTGTTTTTTAGGTGAAGAAGATCAAATCAAAATTTTATTTCCAGATGGTAGCCTACATTAAGCAATAAATTTGTTGGTTTTCATCAAGCCATCTATCTAGGAAGAGGAAGGAGGAGGTTTATAGGATTGTTAAGGAGGAATGGTAATCCATGTTCAGATCTGAGATTTGCTTTGGAGAGAGAGAGAGAGAAGGAGGGAGAGAGGGAGGGAGAGAGGGAGGGAGAGAGAGAGAGAGAGAGAGAGAGAGAGAGAGAGAGAGAGAGAGAGGAGAGAGAGAGAGAGAGAGAGAGAGAGAGAGAGAGGAGGGCGGGGTAATGGAGAGATGGTCTAATTTTACTTTACACGGAATATTTTTTTAGGTTAGAAAATATAACTTTTTTTAAAAAAATGAAACTGAATGCAAAAAGTACAATATATATATTTTTAAGAGATTGAATTAAGAAGTACAATTGTGCATTTTTTTATGAGATCGAATACAAGAAATGTACTATATTTTTCTTTTTTTTTATTATTAGATCAAATGCAAAAAATATAATAGTGTATGTTTCTTTTTTTATCATATTGAATGCAAGAAATACAATAGTTTATAATTCTTTTTTATTACTGGATTGAATGTAAAAAATGTAATCGTGTATTTTTCTTGTATTTATTATCATATTGAATGCAAGAAATATAATAGTGTAGTTTTCTTTCATTATTATTAGATTGAAAGCAAGACATGTAATAGTACATTTGATTTTCTATGTGATTTAATGCAAGAAATATAGTACAGTATATTTTTGTTTATTATATGATAGAATGCAAGGAATATAATAGTAGGCCTATATTTTTCGTTTTTTCTATGGGATTGAATGCAAGAAATACAATCTAAATGTTTTCATTTAAGTGTTGGCAAGAGTTTGGTTTAATGAAATGTCACTTGAAAAAATGTGCTTACGCAATAGCCTTTGATATTGGCGGGGGTGTTATTATGTTATATAGGGATATGTGAAGTATATGTGGAAGAAAATGCGTTTTCTTTTTCATTTCTTTTTTGTCTTTGAAATGGCATCTAATGTTATATAAAAGGGACCAGGTTCTATGCTTGCCTTTGCATTGAAGTAACGTTAGTGTGTATTGGTGGCAGATCTGTGTATTGATGTCTTGGTAACAGATCGATAACAGATTTTACAGCAATACAGCTTATGAAAAAAAATGTTTAAAAGACTTTATACTATTTGTTTTTACTTTATTATTTTTAATTTGAGGATTTATTCATTTATTTATGTAGTTCTTTATTTATCTATTTATTCATCAATTTATTAATCAATTTGTCTATTCTTTTATATCCAGATGCATAATGGAATAAGCATCCATATGGGTTTTTTACATCCAGTCCCGATGTGTATGCAGTTTTGCCAATTTTGTCATGGCCTACTCTTCCGAAAGAACATGTCTCTCTGTTCACTGGACTTTGCAAATTCAGAGAGAGAGAGAGAGAGGAGAGAGAGAGAGAGAGAGAGAGAGAGAGAGAGAGAGGAGAGAGAGAGAGAGGAATGTGTGTGTGTGTGGGTAATGGAAAGATGGTATTTTTTTACATAGTATATTTTTCGTTTTTTTATGAGGTTAAATAAAGGAAATGATAGTTTTTCATTGTTGGTTTTTATAAAAATGAAATTTTTATGTAAAGTGAATTAAGAAATACAATAGTGCATTATTGGATTTATATAACATAGAATTCAAGATACACAAGTGTATTTTGCTTTTTTGATTATTAGATTTATTTCAAGAAATACAAAAGCTTATTTTTTCTTTGTTAGATTGCATGCAAGATATTTGTAGTGATGTTTTTCATTAACATTTTGAAAGCAACAAAAACAGTAGTGTGTTTATTTTTATATCCTTAGATTTAATTCAAGAATTGCAATAGTGTATTTTTTTTATATCATATTGAGTGGAAGAAACGTAATAGTATAGTATTTGTTTTTTTATGCCATAGAATGCAAAAAATGCAATAGTATCTTTTTCGTTTTTTTATGGGATAGAACGCAAGAAATACAATCGTACATTTTTCGTTTTTTATGGGATAGAATGCAAGGAATACAATAGTATCTTTTTCGTTTTTATATAAGATTGAATGCAAGAAATACAATAGTATCTTTTTCGTTTTTTTTTTTATATGATTGAATGCAAAAAATATAGTATCTTTTTCGTTTTTGATATGATTGAATGCATCTTTTTTTTTTTTTTTTTTTTTTTTTTTTTTTAAATATGATTGAATGCATGCAAGGAGTATAATAGAAAGCCTATAATTTTCGTGTTTTTTATGCGGTATAATGCAAGAAATACAATTTAAATGTTTATTTTTTAAGTGTTGGCAAGAGTTTGGTTTACTGCAATGCCACTTGAACACAATGTAATTATGCGATAGCCTTTGACATTGGCAGGGGTGTTATTATTTTTTGTAGGGGTGTGTGAAGTAGATGTGTAAGAAAGTGTCTGTATTTTCATTTCATTTTTTTAAAATGGCATCCACTGTCATATAAAAGGGACCAGGTTCTATGCTTGCCTTTGTATTGAAATAACTTTAGTGTGTATTGGTGGCAGATCTGTGTATTGATTTTCTGGTAACAGATCATAACATTTACACCAATGCAGCTTATGGGTAATTGTCTTAAATATTTCATGCTATTTATTTTTTCTTCGATCCATTCTTTCATTTCGAGGATTTAAATTATGTATGTATGTATGTATGTATGTATGTATGTATGTATGTATGTATGTATGTGTGTATGTGTGTATGTATGTATTTATTCTTTTATATCCAGATGATAATAGAATAACCATTCATATGGCTTTTTTTTACATCCAGTTCCTGTGTGTTTGCAGTTTTGTAAATTTTGTCATCCGTTTCCACCAGCTCACAATGGCCTACTGTTCTGAAAAGCGGAATGGGCTTTAACATGCGCACAAGATGTTTTGTGTGCGTTCGCACACGGGATGTTGGTTTATAGTCTCATACGAAGGACTTTTAGGGGGAGTGGAGTCAGCACTGCTGTTAACCCCCAGAGGAAAAATCATGTACTGGCCTTTGACAAAGGCAGGAATCAGAATCTATTTTTTGCCAATGTTATTTTCAAGTTATGGATGGCATTTCAAGTTCTGTGTGTGTGTGTGGTTGTAAAGAAATGTCTGTGAAATTGCTGGATTTGCAGCTGTAATCAAAATTTGACATAAAAAGTTGCAGTGTTTTATGAAATGATGAAGAGGAAGTATTGAAATGTCACTTTTGAATTGTAATGTTCAGATTTTTAAAAATGTACATTCTTTAAACAACCTTCACGTTATTATTATTTTTTTTTTTAACCAATTCTGGTTGAAAAAACCCATTTTTTGCCAAAGAAGGGCATATATTGATTTTATTCCCTTGAAATGGTGAATTGAAAACCCCATTAATTTTTTTTGTTAGTCGTATGTTACGTTTTTCTGTTTGCTGCTTTTTGTTTTGCTTTTTGATTACAAGTATTAGCAGGGTTCTCCTTGCTCTATTAGTACATTTCCTTACAAAAAAATAAAACCATAAACACTTTTTGCCTCTTGCCCAGTTAAATTTGTTTTAAAATCTCAACTGTAAATGTACAATGGTATAGATACAATAGCAATGCAATCGATTTACTGTTACTATAATTATGTGAGATAAAATACAAACTTGTCCATCTGAATGAGTGAAGAAAAATATACAGTTGCTTGTTTATTTGTTTTTTTGTAAGAGTAATAACAAGGCACTTTTTGTAAAAAAACCCCAAAACATTGCTTCGTTTTTCTACATTTTATAACACCCCTATACAAAACTGATATATTTTTTTTAGTTTAGAAATCAAGTGGTGAGCACACACCAGTGGCACTTGACTACCCAACTGACTTTCTTGAGAAAAATACAAGCTTTGTACAACTCCCTCTTTTTTAAAAACTTGCAAGATGATGTACTTCACTTATGTATTCGGGGTGTTTTTTGGCTGTAAAGATAACGTGGCTGGTATAAGTTTTTTGTCACTTGTGTGTTTTGAAAACAAACTGTAATGGTATCTAAGGTATCTGTTTTCTGGTTGTAAAAATAGCATGGCTGGAATAAGTTATTACTGATGTAAGCAAAATGACATGATATTTAAGGTAATTGTTTAATGGCTGTATAGATAACATGGATGAAATTAAGCCTTTTGTCACTTGTGTGTTTTAAAAGCAGATTGGAATGAACACGTTATTGTGGTCTGAGATATGTCAAATGATGGTGCGAAAATTAGCACGCAAACAAATGTCATTGGGTTGGTCATTGTGTCACTAATGGTCAGAGCACTGGGAAAAGCCTACCTCCCCCTTCAGCCAAAACAGAAGCTGGAGTTAGGGTTGGGTAGCCGGCTCGCAGCTGTAGTAAAATGCATTTAAAAATTCAGAATGACTAGAAAATATTGTCAGAACTTGATGAAAAGTACTACAAATAAGAAATAAGACAAAAAATAAAAACAAAAAAGCGAGAAAGGTCTTTGTTCAAAGTTCTATTCATGAATGACTGGGTGTTTGCAAGTGTAGAGTATGTGCACAAGATCTCGGATGCATGTGCAGCTTTTTTGTCTGTTTGCCTGTCTGTCTGCCTTTCTGTTTGTGTGTGTCTCTCTCTTTCTGTATCTCTCTCTCCCTGCCTCTCTCTGTGTGTCTCTCTCTCACCCTCTCTTACCCTCCCCCCCTCTCTCTCTGTCTCTCTCCAAAATATTATATATATATATATAATGTGACGCTCCACCACATAATGAGACGGAGTGCACATGAGGTCAATTTTTAGTTATTGACATGTTATTAATGTGCAGTAAAGTGGCTATCAAATACAAAAAACAGATTGAAAATCGGACAATTCTGTGCAACATTATTACAAATTGAAATGATAGACTGCAGGATGTGACAAAATGAGAAACGGGCAAGTTTATTTAAGTAACAGGTTGTCAGAATGAGTGCTTTGGTATTTTCAAAACACATTTAAAAGCAAAAGGAATAAAAATGATACCTGGATATTTCATTATAAGATAAATAAACAGATCTAGTTTAATAATCAATCAAAATCACAAAATTGACAACTTGACACCCACCTGCCTTTAAAGGCTCCTAGCGCAAAATTGGGTAATGTGCTAAGCGACTCATTTCGTGGTGGAGCGCCACATATATATATAATACAATATTATATATATATATATATATATATATATATATATATATATATATATATATATATATATATATATATATATATATATATATATGTATATATATATATATACATCTATATACATCTATATACATCTCTCTCTCTCTCTATATATATATATACATCTCTCTCTCTCTCTCTCTCTCTCTCTCTCTCTCTCTCTCTCTATATATATATATATATATACACACATCTATATATTATGTGCGTATGTTAATAATTCATCAATTCAAGGAAATAACATATTCATGGGGATTACAAGCCATACATAAAAAATGAATGGGAAAAATATTTATCACAGATAATATACAACACACTATCCAAACATCAGTACGCACACATAACAAAATAATACCTCTACCAATACCAATACTACACACTTAAATCAATAAAAAGAGGAATTGAGGTGGGACACAAGCCATAATTATATGCATAAAAACAGAAGCAGTTATCACAGAAAGTAAAACAATTCAATCTTAAAAATCACAAAAATGCACGCGGGCACACACACACACACACACACACACACACACACACACACACACACACACACACACACACACACACACACACACACATACACACACACACACACACACACACACACACACACACACACACACACACACACACATAGATGCAAACACGCATACACACATAGATGCAAACACGCATACACACAAACACGTACGCGCACACATACAGGGTGCGTACACACTTGACAATGCCTAAATGATTATAACGTTATATGCTAAGAAAACTATCGGTTGTTATAATGGACTATCTTCCTTTATTTTTTAAAAAAGTATTGATGTCACATAACTTTACCAACATACACTCTCGCGCACATTCATATAACCATTCAGACACAAACACGCACGCACGCACGCACACACACACACACCACACACACACACACACACACACACACCAACACACACACGCGGCCGCGGCCATACACACAAATTGTGTGTGTGTGTGCGTGCGTGCGTGCGTGCGTGCGTGCGTGCGTGCGTGCGTGTGTGTGTGTGTGTGTGTGTGTGTGTGTGTGTGTGTGTGGTGTGTGTGTGTGTGTGTGTGTGTGTGATCTAGACCTCTGAGGTTCACGTGCGCCTATGTTTAGGTTTTTGTGTAAACGACTGTTTTTGTCCACCATTAAGGTAGCCAAATTTCGACCTTGGGGATGTTTATATTTGATGTACTCAACTCCGCTCAAAAATATCAATATCCTCTGTTTTGAAGGAATTCAAAGAAATGAAATATTCTGCACAAATGCATTAGGTGTGGTATATGTGATAAATTTCATTAGGGCCTATACTCTTCTTTGTCATTTCTTGAATAAAACATGTGAAAAGTTGATACCAACACATTCGGTCAAACATCCAAACACTATAATGTATCACTTTTTTTTTCTTTTTCAAACATGAAGACTACTGAATGTTGTTGAAATGATTGGTATATCATCGGAAATAATACACAAAACATGTGCAGAGAATTTGAAATTATGTGAACAGAAAATGTCGAAATAAAAATGGCGCATAGAAATGAAGCTGTTCTGTGATGATTTTCTTTCTTAGTATTATGGAGAAAATCTCCCGTATCCCTAAAGAGATGACGTGAAATACAGAATCTGAATTTGAATTCGAACTTTTTCCCTGCTCCCCGGCTAGAGTTCCCAGGTTCATTAATTATATTTTTTGCGTATGCGACCGTTTTGGCCAGCTGTCATGGTAGCCACATTGTGACTTTTTGGATAAAGTCTAGTCTCGAAACCAGCGTGCATGTTTTTTTGTGTGTTAATTTTGTTATTCGTTCCTACTGGCACGCAATGGCCTTCTCATCCGAAAGGTGGAACAGGTTTTAAAGTGTGCGTAAGATGTTGTGTAGTAGTCTTCAGTTTCACGTTTTCCACATGACGTGATACCAGATGGTGTTCTGTTATTTCCCCGTGGGAGTGCCAGGGGCCTGTCAGTATAAATAGCATCCTCACCCTCTGGAAATTCTGCGCTAAGAATTCCCTCTTTTCTATCCCTATCTTTGTTTCTGCATTGTTTTTTTTTCTTCCTGTACTTTTCTTCTTTATTTCTCCCTTCTTGGTCCATTCTCCTGCCTTCAGTCCCCTCAGAAAGACTTAAAAGATAACAATTCTCTCCCACGCCGAAGTTGAACTCGCTGGGCCTGACTTGTCAGGTGCTTAACGGCAGCACAACACATTTCCGCTCATGTGACAGGCAACAGTAGATGTAGTTGCTGTCTGAGCGCTTGTCGACGACGTAGAAGAAAATTCTCTTCGAATTCCGTTTGCAGTCTCATCCAAAAAAATGTCAGGGGAGTGGAGTCAGTGCTGACATAACCCCAGCAGGAAAATCCCCTCCCCATTTATTACATGATGATCAATGATGAGGAGGATGACGAAATGCTGCTGTTACGGAAGTGCACGTGCTTTGAAATTACTTGACAAACCTCTGTGGTGTCTCAGTCCTGGACCGTTAGATCACTATGGCAACACTCTATGATCTACCCACTAGGCTATCCTGCCCCTGAATTTGAATTTGAAAGTAAAGTAACAACAAATAAAAAAGAAAAGAGAAAAAAATTCGCATCATATCAAAGTTTTTCTCAGTTCATTATTTCACACTGTTTGCTTTTTGAACCTCCAATTTCTAATCTCCAGTAATTGTTTCCTTTCTGTTCATATGCTTTTGATCACAAAAGGTCAAAGAAGGTGGTGACCCCCAGTTTAGAATCAAAGAGCAGATTTTACAAAGAAACACGGACTTTATTTTTATTTTTTCAAAATGTTCCATGTTTTTGCTCTGACCCTGCGTCACTTGGGTCACCACCCAAAGTCTTCACTACAAAGAAATTGCAAATTGAGAGAGAGAGAGAGAGAGAGAGAGAGAGAGAGAGAGAGAGAGAGAGAGAGAGAGAGAGAGAGAGAGAGAGAGAGAGAGAGAGAGAGAGACAGAGACAGAGACAGAGACAGAGACAGAGAGAGACAGAGAGAGAGAGACAGAGAGAGAGAGAGAGAGGCCATCTTTGATCACTGGAAAAGGGGACATGCAATATTGAAAAGGAAGGAAACTTGGTCGTGTATCATTTTTTCTTCAGAGTCTTTGTTTCTTTTCATGCCACGGCTAGAGCTCCTAGATTCATCAATGGTGAAATTCTTGCGTACGTTGATGCGGAGACTTTCCCACAGGTTACAGTACAAGGAGGGAGACGAAGAAGCAGACAGAGAAAATGATGAGATGACATCATTACAGACTTGTCTGGCCTTGGGCGGAACGATTTATTGGGGAAAGCTGAGGACGGCGGGAAGAGGAGGAAGCTGGTTGCAAAATCTTCAGTGATGACCTCATGGTCTGCAGGAATATGGGATAGGTGAAGGGAGGGTAGTCGTATTTTGAGTTCAGGGGAGACTCTTTCTACTACTACTACTACTACTACTACTACTACTACTACTACTACTACTACTACTACTACTACTACTACTACTACTACTACTACTACTACTCTGCTGCTGCTGCTGCTGCTGCTGCTGCTACTGCTGCTGCTGCTGCTGCCTGCTACTACTACTACTACTACTGCTGCTGCTACACAGCACAACACAACACAACCACACACACACACACACACACACACACACACACACACACACACACACACACACACACACACACACATCGTCTCCACTGTCACTCCAAGAGAAATGAATGTCCCTATCCTATAACTCCTCTCTCTCTCTCTCTCTCTCTCTCTCTCTCTCTCTCTCTCTCTCTCTCTCTCTCTCTCTCTCTCTCTCTCTCTCTCTCTCTCTCTCTCTCTCTCTCTCTCTTTACTGCACTATAGGTCAGAATCATTTCCTTCTCTGTCAATGCCCCCGTGAAAGTCAGAGAACGGATGGTCTTTTCTTTTACACAGCAGAACTCATCAGAAATAAGCTTTAGCCTGCCAGCGAAGACTATGTTCTTTTGTTCTTTCTGTTTTCATCATCGTCATCGTCGTTGTCATCATCGTCATTATTACCATCGTTATATTCAATACCACCATCGTTGTCATCGTCGTCCTCATTTTCATTATCATCATCATCATCATCATCATCGTCATCATCGTCATCATCATCATCATCATCATCACCATCATCATCACCACCACCACCATCATCATCACTACCATCTGATTTTACTTCTAGTAATTGCTTCATCTCCATTATGATTAATTTGTTCGTGATTATTTTCGTTTGTAGGTGATTGTTTGAAGATACCGTCAAGTGTACTTCTATTTCATTGAAGAAAAGGTAAGTGCAGGTACCAACTTCTTAATCATTTTGAAAATGACTTATCCAAGATTCAATTAAAAGAAATTGAATGAAAATAAATTCTAGGGAATAATGTCTTTCAGTGGCAGCATTGTAGGCATATTTTAGTAAGAACCATGCCATTGGCCTGACGTGACTGAGTTTTGGCTCCTGGATGAGCCCTCATCAGAGGTCCTAGTGGTGATTGAAACTCCACCTGCTGTGGTACCTTACAGCAAGACACTTTCCAGAATTTAAAAGTGTCAATTGCATTCACAAGAATATTTAATATCCCTGTGGCCTTTTGAAGCTGCCATCAAAAGACGAAGATAAAAAGAGAAAGAAAATAAGCTTAGAAATAAGCTTCTGTTTCCTTTCAAAAGATGACACAATAAAATGGTCTGCTAAAAAAAAAAACCCCATTAAAACCACTTCTGCCTTTTGCAAAAGAAAATATGCTATTTTTGCCGGTGAGATGGAACGTATGACAACGTTTAAAAAACTGCATATTCACGGTTACCAAAAGTAAAAAAAAACAACAACCACATGAATGCTTGTTCTATTACCAACAAAATAAAAGAACAAACAAGTAAAAAAAAAAAAACCCAGATAAAATGATTGAAACAAAACATTTTACAATCTTTTTAAAAACAGTCTTGATATCATGAAAAACATCAAAATATTAGCATTTAAAGTCACCGAGGAATGAGAAGCAAGGAGAAGGATTGGATACTGTTGACAGAGAAAAGTTTTGTTTCCAGAGAAAACAGTGATGTAACTTCCGGGTATGTGCTTCTGGGAATTAAACCGCATTGTCTTGTGTGTCTAACCAATGACAGTTGGCCACGCAGACGCAGCTGGTGCGCAGAAAGAGAGAGACAGACAGACACACAGACACACAGACAAAGACAGAGACCAGAGACAGACACACACACAGGCAGACAGAGGCTTTCAGCGAATAAGATCATGTTGGAGATTACTTTTCCATGAATTATTGCAGACCTACCCCAAAAAATGCCCCCAGAGAGAGAGAGAGAGAGAGAGAGAGAGAGAGAGAGAGAGAGAGAGAGAGAGAGGAGAGAGAGAGAGAGAGAGAGAGAGAGACAGACAGACAGACAGACAGACAGACAGAGACAGAGACAGAGAGACAGACAGACAGAGAGTGATATGGGGCCCCAGTGTTAATAAGGAAAAGTCAGATATAAACAATAAGCGTTCATATCCAGAAAAAACGTTTCATACCCTACCAGAAATGAAGTGAAGACTACGTATGAATAACTGGCGGGTTCATATTTACTGAAGGCATTTTTGTGACTGCTCCCAACATCATTTCTCTTGTTTTATATATATTGGGTTTTTATGTAGCGATCTTGATGTATATCGTTCTTATTTTGCCTTCTTTGTTTATGTGTATGTTTTTTAAGGGGGGAGGGGGGGGGAGGGAGGAGATATGTTCTAGTGCTTAGAGCGTTGCTCTCGTGATTTGACAGCTCAGGATCAAGCCCGGTGTCCAGCCACCATCGAGACACCTGTTCAAGATTTTCCCCCTGGAGTTATCATTAGTACTGACTCTATTTGTCCGAAATTATCTCGATGAAACCATAAACCAAGGCTCCATGCGCTCTGACGTTTAATTAATAATGTTGAAGGTCTTGGTAGTCGTGTTGATTGCGTTAATAGTTTAAAGTCTTTTGGATAAGACTATAAAGCGAAGCCCCGTGTGCGAGCACATGCAGAGCATCTTGCGCACACGTTGAATCCTGTTCCGCTTTTCGTAGGAGTAGGCCATCGTGTGCCGGTGGGAACAGATGACATTTACAAAACTGCATACACACGGGGACGGGATGTAAAATAGCATATGATTGCTTATTCCATTATCCTCGATAAAAAATAATAAATAAATAAATAAATAAATAAATAGGGCACGCAGAACATTTCACGCACATGGTAAAACCCGTTCTGTCTCTCCAAAGAGTAGGCCATTTGTCCCGGTAAAAACGGATGAATAAACGAACGCACAACGGTGTCGTGTTTAATCATGCCCAAAGACAGAGGGCGATCACCTTAATTAAAGGTGGGCAAAACCTGTCACTTGGGCAGAATTCTCACCATTTCAGAGCTCTAGCTGAGGAAAGAATAATCCTTGTGTCTGTGGTTTTGTCAATTTTGTCGTCTGTTCCTGCCTGCATACGATCTTTTAAAAGGTGGAACAGGTTTTCACGTGTGCACAAGCTGTTCTGATGTTTCTGTTTATAGACATATCCGAAGGGGATGTGTGTGTGTGTGTGTGTGTGTGTGTGTGTGTGTGTGTTGTGTGTGTGTGTGTGTGTGTGTGTGTGTGTGTGTGTGTGTGTGTTGTGTGTGTGTGTGTGTGTGTGTGTGTGTATGTGTGTGTGTATGTGTGTGTGTGTGTTTATGCGCGCGTTCGCGTGTGTACACGTACTTAATCATATGCATGCCCACACACATTGCATATGCACAACTAATCTAACCTGAACAGTCTAGAGGTATACATACATAGATACATAATGCATAGATACATAGCTACATAGCTACATAGCTACATAGCTACATAGCTACATAGATACATAGATACATACATACAATACATACATACATACATACATACATACATACATACATACATACATACATACATAAAATATATATTTTTTTTTTTCGCAAGAAATAAATGTTTAGACTGCAATAAAGACTAGAGTGTATCATAACATGAAAAGGAAAAAGAAAACCTCAATATGATTCATAATGTCAGGTAAAAAGAGAAATCAGTCTCTGAAACATGTAATATCAAAGCAATATTGCAATAAAAGCAAAAGAGATGTAGCAAAAGAAAGAACAGAAGGAAGGAAGGAAGGAAGGAAGGAAGGAAGGAAGGAAGGAAGGAAGGAAGGAAGGAAGGAAGGAAGGAAGGAAGGAAGGAAGGAAGGAAGGAAGGAAAGGATGCTCCATACAGGCTTGTCCGCAGTTCTGATGAAAGCCGATAATGACCAGTTTGCAAAGAAAATCAACCTGATTGCTCCATCTTACAATATTCTGCTCTGACGTTTAATTAATAATGTTGAAGGTCTTGGTAGTCGTGGTGATGGCGTTGATAGTCTAGAGTTGGAATTCTGTTAAACATGACTTAATTTAATGGGGAAGGGCTGTCGTCTTTATCTGTTGTGTTCTTTTTCTTTGTTTCTTTTTTAACCGTCTGCCTGTCTGTCTGTCTGTGATTTTAGTGATTTTTTCTCTTGGGTTCTCTGTTTCTTTCTTTGCTTTTTGTGTCTTTCTTCGTTTCTGTCTTACTTTTTTTCTTTCTCTCTTTCTTTCTTTTCTTGTTTCTTTCTTTCTTACCTTCTTTGTTTCTTTTTCATTCTGTGTAGTTCTGTCTTTCTTTTCTCTGTCGTTTCTTTCCGACTTTTTTTCTTTTCTTTCTTTGTTTCTTTTTTTTTTCTGTTGTCCTTCCTTTCCTTCTGTTTTCTTTCTTTCTTTCTTTCCTCTTTACACAATGTTATGCATGTTTGGATTAAGAAATAAATGTTTAGATAAGCGTTAATTTTACTAACAGAGTTGTTTATTGATACATATTACGATGGGATTTTCAAATGGTAGATTCCTCTTTTGAAATCAAATGTACCACCAGCTTTCAAACACGAACATATTTGCAATGTGAGTGGAGTGAACTGCCAGCTGATGATTTAGCTTCTCTCTATATACATTAGAGAAGCGAAAAGAAATCCCGATCAAATAAATTGGAGATACTTTCTCATCAAACACTAAGGATCCCTCTATCCCGCCCCCCTCTCTCTCCCTCTCTGTTAGTCTTTCTGTCAGTCTGTTTCTCTGTCTCTCTCTGTCTTTCTATGTGTTTATGTGTATCTCTCTATCTCCCTTTCTCTCTGTCTCTCTGTCTGTCTGTTTCTCTCTCAATGTTTGTGTGTACGATTGAGTGCATGTGTGCGTGCGGATGAGCATGTGCACTCGTGTGTGCGCTCATTTCTGTGCTTGTATGAGTATGTGTATATCTTTCTCATTTAAAACACACACACTCACATGCTTGGCGTGCATGCATGCATGCACACACACACACACTCACACACACATACACACACGCAAGCACGCGCACATACACATTCACGCGCATACACTAAATCACACTTTCATCACTCCTAAACATTCAAATTCAAGACATAAAAACATTTTCAGACAAGGAATTGCACTTTGACAAAACAAGATTGCTTCCTTATCCTCACGATTATGTTTCATCCACATTACACATGCAAACACACACACATACACACATACACACATGCACACACACACACACTCACGCATGCGCACGCACACTAACACAATCACCCCTACCCACCCACCCACTCAACACACACACACACACACACACACACACACACACACACACACACACACACACACACACACACACACACACACTGCACACACATACACACACACACACATATACACACATATACACACACATTAACACTCCTACCCCCCCCCCCCCCACACACACACAAACTAACCTCCCCACACACTAATACCACCTTCCCTTTACCCCCCTCCCCCTCCCCCCCACACACAAAGGCAAACAAACAATTTTTCAACAAGTATACTTGAGAGCTGGAACATTTGCATCAGTTTATCGCTAAAGCGCCAGAGGGTCTCTATCGGGAATATATAATTTTTCTATTTTTAATGTTTTTTTCTTTATTTATTTTGTGAGCCGACAGCCTACCTGTTAAGCTGGCTTGGCGGGGAATAGGGAGACACGGAAACACAACAAAGCGCAGCTTATTTTCTTCGCTTTAAAGGCTTTAGTCTAAGTTTGTTTTTGTTTTCAAAGAAATAATGTGGAACATATTTCAAAAAAAAAATCGGCAAGGATCTTCATGATTATGCTGTTGTCTTGGTTCAGTTTTATTATTTTTTTGTTTGTTTATTTGCCTTTTATTGTTTTTTTCATTGTTTGTTTGCTTGTTTTCACCAGAAAGCGTCGCTACTGGAATATTTGATGTGCGCCACTCTCCACATAAACCAAAGCTTGTAAATGTTTCTCCAGTAACACAGCCCAGTGCGCTGGTTGAGCCTTGGGTTTTAGCTTGGTAGTTTCTCTCTTCCATCCCCAAGTTTTCTGACTTTGTTGTTAGGCAGAAGAGTAAATGACAGTATCCTTGATGAACGTTCACTGCAATGACAAATGTTAGCTGACAGGGGGAGGGGGGGGATAGCCTAGTGGTCAGAACATTGTGCTCACAATTTGACGACCCGGGTTCGTTCGATTCCC
>CM060319.1:73469628-73479628 GCA_030674155.1 Stramonita haemastoma
ATTCAGTCTTCTTGTTAATGTATATATTACACAAAAACAAAATCACTTTCCACTAAGTTTCAATGATTCGTCTCTCCCTCTCCCCTCTCAAGATTTCAGGGGCTCTTTCATAATAGTTTCCGTAATTCGGAATGCGGCTACCTTAATGGCGGGTAACAATTGGTCGCATAGGCAAAAAGCTCAGTATTGGTGAACCTCGGAGCTGTAGCCGAGGAACAAAAGAAATACAAATCCCAGGAGTCTATCCAGCAAATCTCCACATTACACCCCCAGGTGCCGGCCCTGGGGATTTTCGGAGATGAATTATTCCATCAGGACGAGGGATTGAGAGCGAGCGAGCGAGCAAGAGAGAAAGAAAGAAAGAAAGAGAGAGAGAGAGAGGGGGGGGAAGAGACAGACAGACAGAGATAGAAAGAAAGAGAGAGAGAGAGAGGAGAGAGAGAGAGAGAGAGAGAGAGAGAGAGAGAGAGAGAGAGAGACAGACAGACAGACAGACAGACAGACAGACAGACAGACAGACAGACAGACAGACAGACAGACAGACAGACATGGAGATAGAGAGGGACAGAAATAGACAGACAGACAGACAGACATGGAGATAGAGAGGGACAGAAATAGACAGACAGACAGACAGACAGGGAAACAGGGAGACAGAGAGATAGACAGAGATAGAGAGATAGAGACAGACTGACCGACACAGACAGACAGACAGACAGACAGACAGACAGACAGATAGACACACAGACAGACAGACAGACAGACAGACAGACAGGCAGACAGACAGACAGGCAGACAGGAAGGCAGAGAAAGAGAGAGACCGAGATAGAAACAAGGAGAGAGACAGATACAGAGAAAGACAGAGACAGACAGCCATACAGACAGACAGACAGAGAAATCTTCACGCAGACTGGCTAGCTCCCTACAGTGTCTTTATCCTCCCCTGTCAGTGCCCAGGCCAATGCTCTGGGTGTAATGATGTGTATGGCCGGGCCTCCTCTGGAATGGGATTGTCCGGCGCTGCCACATGGGCTGATTTATAGCACCAGAGGAGGAAGGGGGCTGGGACAGGGGGGAGGGGCGGGATAGCGCGGAATGGTCAGAGCCTTGAGCTTGAGATGTGATGGCCACCCCCCTCAGAGACACCGTTGGAGGGGATTTTTTTTTGGCTCTGGAGTTAGCATCACGTTCTGATTCCACTTCCCCCAAAGTCTTTCTGATGAGAGTAGAAACTGAGGTCCTGTGTGCGAATACTCGCAGAATATCTTGCGCACGCGTTAAAAGCACGTTTTGTCTTTCGAAAAGGTAGGCTATTTGTGCAGGTGGAAACGGTTGACAAAATCTAAAAAAAGAAAAAAGAAAATCGCATGCACATGGGTACTAGATGTAAAGGAAGCGCACGACTGTTTATCCAACTATACTTGGAATAAAAGAACTTAAAAAGAACTACACCACATATAATACACCCCAAGACCCCACCCGAACCCCACCCCACCCCACCACACCACACTCCACTCCACCCCGCCTGACCCTACTCACCACCACCCAAACCATCACACCACCCCACACCACACCACCCCACCCCACCCACACCCACACCACCCCACACCACCCCACACCACCCCACACCAAACCACACCACACCACACCACACCAAACCACACCACACCATACCACACCACACCACACCACACCACACCACACCACACCACACCACACCACAGAAAGAAGACTACAAGACATGACAATGTCACACCCCCACACTGGCAGACAGACTGTTCTATAGATCGGGTAGGCTACGAACGCTAGGTGTAGTGTGTACGATTGCTGTACAACATGACAATGGATAGGCCCGTCATTGATAAAACTGTCCTCATCAGTCATCCAACCCCTGTCACAGAGAAACAAAGATAGAAAGAAAGAAGGAAAGAAAGAAAGAAAGAAAGAAGGAAAGAAAGAAAGAAAGAAAAGAAAGAAAGAAAGAGAGAGAGAGAGAGAGAGAGAGAAAAGAGGAGAGAAGAGAGAGAGAGAGAGAGAGAGAGAGAGAGAGAGAGAGAGAGAGAGAGAGAGAGAGAGAGAGAGAGAGAGAGAATAATAGAGAATAAGAGAGAGAGAGACAGAGACAGAGAGAGACAGACAGACAGGCAGACAGACAGAGACAGGCAGACTGACAGACAGACGGGCAGACAGACAAAAAGAAACTCAATGCTTATTCAATGAACCATCTGGAAATAAACATTTGACTTTGACTTTGACAGATAGACAAAGACAGAGACACAGAGACACAAAGATAGATAGATAGATAGATAGTGAGATAGATAAAGATACAGATACATAGATAGATAGATAGATAGTGAGATAGATAGATAGTGAGATAGATAGATAGTGAGATAGATAGATAGATAGAGAGAGAGAGATATATAGAGACAGAGACAGAGACAAAGAGACAGAGAGAGATAGACAGAGAGTGACATAAAGAAAGAGACAGAGAGACAGAGCGATAGAGACTGACAAAGACAGACAGACAGACAAGGAAAGAGAAATATACTGAATAGTCCGACAGAGACCACACACATACACAACGGCAGAAGCAGAGACAGAAACACAAAAGCAATCATACAAAGAAACACAGACAGACAGACAGACAGACAGACAGACAGACAGACAGACAGACAGACAGACAGAAAAACAGAGGGAGCTAGAAAGGTGGATAGAGAGAAGGGGAGAGAGAGAAAGAGAGGAGGGAGGGGAGAGGAGGAACGTGCAGTGAATAATACATGAAGGTCTAGTTTTCTCTCTCTGTCCTGCTCTCTGGCTCTCTGGCTCTCTGTGCTGTCTTTGGCTACCTCTAGTCGCCACACACCAGATGGAACTGCCGATAGCGTGTGTGTGTGTGTGTGTGTGTGTGTGTGTGTGTGTGTGTGTGTGTGTGTGTGTGTGTGTGTGTGTGTGTGTGTGTGTGTGTATGTGTGTGTGTGTGTTTGTGTGTGTGTGTGTGTTTGTGTGTGTGTGTGTGTGTGTGTGTGTGTGTGTGTGTGTGTGTGTGTGTGTGTGTGTGTGTGTGTGTGTGTGTGCGGCGTGGACATTCAGGAAGTTGAGTGATTGATTGATTGATTGATTGATAGTCTTCATTTCCAAAGATAACATATTGTGTTATCCGGCACATACCCTGATTAGAGATTAACATCAATAATGGAAAAAAATAATTCTAAAAAAGCTGGGAAAAGGAAAAGATTTTGGGGAGAGAGAGAGAGAGAGGAGAGAGGAGAGAGGAGAGAGAGAGAGAGAGGGGGAGGGAGAGAGAGAGAGAGAGAGAGAGAGAGAGAGAGAGAGGGGGAGGAGAGAGAGAGAGAGAGAGAGAGAGAGAGAGAGGAGAGGAGAGAGAGAGAGGAGAGAGAGAGAGAGAGAGAGAGAGAGAGAGAGAGAGAGAGAGAGAGAGAGAGAGAGAGAGAGAGAGAGAGAGAAGAGAATAATACAAAGAAGAAGACTGCAAAGAATATAAAGAAGAAGAAGCAGATGAATGCAGAGTAAAAGACGAAGAATACCCTCCCCCCAAAAAACAACAACAACCAAAAACAACAACAACAAAACGCAACCAGATGGCAAAGAACAATACAAAGAGGAATTTTGAAATAGAAGAATTTGAACACGAAAAAGAATTGGACGAAGAAAAATACAAATAATGCGAAGAATGCAAGAATGAGGAGAAGAATGCAAAGAACTCGAAGAATGCAAAGAATGCGGACATTGCTAAGAAGAAGAAAAAAGAAGGAGAAGACACAGCAGGGACAAATAAGTCAAAGGGCAGAAAAAGCAAAGGGCAGAGCACCACGGTGCTGACTTATGCAGCAGACTAACGATGGGACATAACTCCCTCATACTGCGCTGGCAAAAAAAGCAGACATACATTGCACTTTACTGGATGGAAGAATAAAAAAAAAGTAAGAATGTTATATTTCTTTTTTTCATCTATCACACATGTTATTTTCTGCCATTTTTTCCCCTGAAAAAGTAGAAGGAAAATGACTGTGTACATACAATGTGCTGCGTGCAAGAGAATAGTACAAGGACAACTAGCCAGATGTTTCTTTTTTTGTTCTCTCTGTCTTCCTGTAGTTGTTGTTTTTTTAAACTTTTTTTTATTTTGTTGTTCTTGTTGCATAGTTATTAGCAATAAATAGGCATTATTTAGTTAGTTGTTTTTCCATTTCATATTAGCAATAAATAGGCATTATTTGCTATATAATATTTTTCATTTTACCAATTAATTTTAAGTGTGCAATTATCTATTACCCTCTCTGTCTGTCTGTATGTCTGTCCTGTCGATCTGTTTGTATTTTTTTAGGCAGTTAGATTGATACAGAAATGGAGAGATAGATAGACAGACAGACAGACAGACAGACAGACGGACAGACAGACGGACAGACAGATAGATAGATAGATAGATAGATAGATAGATAGATAGATAGATAGATAGATAGATAGATAGATAGATAGATAGATAGATAGATAGATAGATAGATAGATAGAGACCATGACAGAGACAATAACAGAGACACACAAACATAGAGACAGAGACACTAACAGAGTAATAGTAGTAGCAGCAGCAGCAACAGTATTTGTAATAGTAGTAGGAGCAGTGGTGTTAGTCATGCAACTTTACCGAAACACATATATCACAGTCATCCCTTTCTCAACTATCATGTTGCTTAACTGAATGTTCTTTTCAAAACTTGTTTTTACGCTGGAAAGGACAAACACCTGTGTTTCTTTTATTCCAATTACCAGTCTTTTTTCTTGTTTCTGAAATCCTTTGTTGAGATCCGCCCCCAACTGCCAAGTTTGATGTGCGTTACGTTAAGAACCATCTGTGTTTCAATGATTAGTCGTTATCTTGGCCTTGTACGCAACGTGTTGCTGTATTGTTTTTCATATGGTATTTTCTTTCGTGTATGTAGGTCTCCTGTGTTACTTTTCTTATTGACCTGACCTTGTCAGTTTTATATGTATGGGTCAGTGACAGTTCCCAACTTCTTGACGGATATGCGTTGTACCGCCTTCCCCCACCCCCTCCCCACTCACAAACACCCCCGAAAAAAAACAGCAAAAAACCCACAACAAGAACATCAAGACAAAACAAAACGGAAACAAATAAAAAAACAACAGCGAAACAACAAATGCAACAAACATCAGTTTAGAAAAACAACTAAAAAACAATTCAAAGACTAGGAACTCTTTCCCTTTAAACATTCTGATAAACCAAAACAAAAGGAAAAGTGAGGAAGGGGCAAGAGGGGATAGGCAGAGCATGCTATGCTGCACAATTTATTTAGAACACTTTGATTCAGAGGTCAGCGTTCCTATGTAGTGCTTCCTGCATTTGGCTATGTTTAGTACGTCCCAGGGTTTATGTCTGTCTGTCTGTCTATCTGTCTGTCTGTCTCTCTCATTTTCTAATGCTCCAGCTCTTGTATTAAGCATCCCCATACCCCATGAGGATGCCAGAAGGGGGGGGGGGTCTGTCAGTATAAGTACCATGCCTACCTTCTGCAAATTCTCTGCATGGAATTTTCCTTTTCTATCTCTATTTATGCCTTCTTTCTTTTCTCCTTTTCACATCCTTTTCGTGTATGTTCTGCCATCTTGGTCCATTCTGCTGTTTTTGTTCAAGAAAGACTTAAGGTATAGCAGTTCTATTCCACTCCAAGGTCAGATGTACTGGGTCTGACTTGCCAAGAGCTTAGTTGCTGTCTGATCGTTTGATGACAAGAATGAAAAAAAGGAAGAATTACGAAGAAGAATTGCGACGAAGAACGAAGGAGAATTGCGAAGAATTGCAAAGAATCACGAACAAGAATTGCGAAGAAGAAGTGTGAAGAAGAGAAGAAGAAGAAGAAAGAAGAAGAAGAAGAAGAAGAAGAAGAAGAAGAAGAAGAAGAAGAAGAAGAAGAAGAAGAAGAAGAAGAAGAAGAAGAATTGCGAGGAAGAAGAAGAAAAGAAGAAGAAGAAGAAGAAGAAGAAGAAGAAGAAGAAGAAGAAGAAGAAGTAAGAAGAAGAAGAAGAAGAAGAAGAAGAAGAAGAAGAAGAAGTACCATGTCATCTTGCTGAACATTTTTATGAGGACTGACCCTGACCAGTGACAGAGCACTCTGTCAGATCACATAGCTGTGTCTCAGGTACAACGATTTTTTTGGGGGGGTTCACCTTCTGTTCTTTTTCTTCTTTTTTCCATTCTTCTCTTCTTATCTCTCTGTGAGTCATGTTGCAGACATGATGTTTGTTTGCAGTGAAAGGCGTGGGTGAGGGGAGGTCACTATCATTTGATGGCCTGCAGTCAATGGGCTGTCTGATGTAGTGTTGTCATAACTTCTGTTCTTCCCGCATTGTCTCCCTTTCTTTAGGGGCTGTCTCAGTGAACAATGAAACAAAAAATAGGCAGGACCCGTCTTTGATGACTCAACAAGATTCTCTATGCTTTGCTTCTTTTTGAGTGGATACTTTTTCTAGTTTGTAGGAAATTACTTTTTTCTTTGCCTTATTGATAGACAATGATCATAGTACAGAGTATGTCTACCCTAATATGAGGAGAAGGCTGATTTTTGTCAGTGTTTGAAAGGTCACAAGGCAATCGACTGTTAGTGTGTGATTCTATTGCTATGTATCGTGTGTAGTGTGTATGAAAACAGAAGTAGAAAAGAACACACACAAAATAATTCTGTGTGTTTTGCATCTTCCTTCTGTCAGTATAGCGCTATGCTATGATTTTTCCAACTTTGTTGTTTGTGCAAAGTTTTGTTGTGGGGCTTTAAGATGTGAACTGCCCTGTTGGGATGCCGGGGGCCCTGTCAGCATAAATATCATCCTAACTTTCTGGAAATTCTCTGTCAGGGATTCCTTCTTTTCTATCCCTCTTCTGCTTTTCATTTTCTTCTTGCCACCTCCTACTTGTCTCTTGTATGCGTTCTTGGTCCATTCTCTAGCATGTTTTTCCAGAAAAACTTAAAAGATAGTAATTCTCTCCCATGTCAAAGTCTGATATACTGGGCCTGACTTGTCAGGTGCTTAAAAATTAGTAGCAACGGGCTTTTACTCGTATCATATGACAGACAACAACATTTGCTGTCTGAATATTTGACAATGGTGACAAAAAGAAGCCATGTCTGTCTCTAGCTGTCCTGTCTTACTGATCATTTTTATGATGACTGGCTATGACCAAGGACAGAACACTCTGTGTCAGATCACATCGCTGTGTCTCAGTTACATCCAGGTCTTATTTGGTTTTATTCTTGTTGTTGTTGTTTGTCTTCTGTTCTCTTTTTCCTGTTTTGTTCTGTTTTCTTTCTGAGTCATGATGCTGACAAGGTATTTGCAGTGAAAGGCGTGGGTGAGGGGAGGTCACTATCATTTGATGGCCTGCAGTCAATGGGCTGTCTGCTGTCGTGATGTCATCGCGTCTGCTCTTCCCTAATTGTCTCCCTTTCTTTATTCCCTTTCTAGGTGGACAAAGAAACAACAAAAAGTACAGAAGGATCCATCTTTGATGAGTCATCAATATTCACAGCTCCTTGCAACTCTTTTGGGGGGTGTTTTTTCTTGTTGGTAAAAAATTACATTTTTTCTTTGGCTTATTGATAGAAGACGATCATAGTACAGAGTATGTTTATCATAACATGAAGAAATGGTTGATTTTTGTCTGTGTTTGAAAGGTGACAGGGCACTTAACTGTCAATGTATGATTCTATTGCTATGTGTCGTTTGTAGTGTGTAAAAACAGAAGTAGAAATAAAGACACAGAAAACGTTCTGGGTCTTTCTATCAGTATGACAATAGCTAGTCCAGGGTTTTCCGCCATATGTTTTTGCTTGTTATTCTTATGCAGCTGTAAGATGTAAACTTTCTTCTATTCTCTCAAGTCTTTGATACATGAAGAATGACCTAAAACATTGTCAACTTGGATACTAGCATGACCCACATCAGCAATTGTGGTAGTTCAAAACTCATCATTGTTGTGTTACATTCTTATATTTTAAAAAAGTTGATTCATTTCATTTCAGATCACGGAGGACATGAAAGGACAGATGAAGTAACGGATAGCCTAGTGATTAAAGCACTGAGGTACCCCCTAAAGGGGATTCTCTACTAAAACTAACATCAATACGAACCCACTTCTCTAAAAAAATCCTTGAGATGCGATTACAAACATAGGTCCCATGTGTAAACACACGCAGAGCATCTTGTACACATGTTAAAACCTGTTTCGCTCCCCAGGGTATAGTCCATTTATGTCCGTAGAAACAATTAAAAAATTATAAAACTGCTTGCACACAGGGACTGGATGCAAAAAAACCCACATAACATATAATTTCAATATCTTCGAAATAAAAGAAAAAAAAGGAAAAGTGCTGAACCAGGGAAATATAAAGTGGATAGCATTACATCTCGCTACACCCTCCCCTGTCTTTGCCCTAATGATCACCTTGTTCCTTGTCATTGCTGTTGCTTATTGGAGCCGTGACAAAACAGACCAGCTGGTGCAAAGGAAAAAGGTGGAATTTCCCTAGACTTGGCCCATCCCTGCAAGAACTGACACAATCAGACTGCATTTCTTCTCTGCTTTAGTGTAGAGGTTAATAGAGGTTCTCGTTAACTCCACGATGTCTTTTTATTTCTCTGTGGATACTAACTAAAAGAGGTCCCATGACCTATACTGTAGTCTGGGTGCAGGGCATCAGAGCCATCAGCTTCTTTCTCTAGAGGCCAGTATATCAAGGGTGGCGCCCATCTTCTCTCCGTCACTGCTTTACCTTCCCTGACCCTATAGATCTAGAGGCCAGGTGCCTATTGACAGCTGGGCGAACTGGGGAACGGCACTGAAGCCAAGGCGCACCAACAGCCACCCAACCACTTGGTAACCACGGTCAACCTTAGCTTGGGGAGAGCGAGTGCTGTGACCATTGAGCTATCTCGTTCACGTATACTAGGTGAGGGAGATCATCAGCACGCCCCTTTTCCGGGAAGCAAAGGCTTACGCTTCTTGGTCATGTACGCCACAATCACCTAAAGCACTGACCCGCGCAGTGGGCCTATGGTTATGTCACGGTCAATATTGAAGTTTTATACGTCCTGTCTGCTGTCTTCTCTTTTTGATTTCATATCGACTTTCTTTGCTTTACAAAGAGGGGGCGGGATAGCTAAGTGGACAGAGCACTCTTTCCCAAACTCAAAGTTAAGCAGCATCGAGCGTGGTTACCAGTTGGAGGGTGACCGTTTGCGCTCTTTGGCTTTTTTACAGTCCCCCAGATCACCCAGCTGTAAATGGGTACCTACCGGGTCAGGGAAGGTAAAGCAGCGAGGGAGAGGAGATGGGCGCCGCCCTCAATATGCTGGCCCCTGGAGAAAGTGAGGTCTCTGATGCCTTGCTCCCCTACGTCCACATGGGTTATGAGACACCTTTACCATTTATTTTTTACATCCTTTTTCTGCTGCTTTCTCTTTTTGATTTCATGTTGATTTAGATTTGTTTCTACAGTAATTCGTGAACATCTGACAGTGAAATTTCTATCCAAAGTCTCCTCTCTACTACTTTACAGGACAGTTCGTCTTGCATTCATTTTGAATATGTTTGATGAGCCATGTTTCCCACCTCCACCTTCCTCCCCTATTCTCTTTTGTGGTGTCACGTCAGGTCACGTCATGTCATATCACGTCACTGCCCCTGGCAATAAAGCCAAGGTAGATTACTTGTTCATCAGTATCACCAGCACACCTGTCAGATTTTTTCTTGTACGTCTGTACTTGCTTTCCTTGCTTTCTGCGCCCAGTCTCTCTTTTTGCCTCAGCCATAAATCAACACTAATGGTAGGAATAACAACAAAGTAAATAACGGTGCATTCCTGGGTTAAAGTGATCCTTCATTTCTGTCCTGCAGGGAGTGTCAGACGTGGGACTGAGTGTGATCTGGATGTTGTTGATTTTTGTATGTTTTATGTTGTGGAAGTTGGGG
>CM060319.1:73482128-73489628 GCA_030674155.1 Stramonita haemastoma
AAAGAAGAAAAAAGAGATGGAAATAAAAGAGGAAATTCCTAGTACAGATACTCCAGAAGATGAGGATGTTATTTATTTATTTATTTACTTATTCATTTGTTTATCTATTTCTTTATCTATTTCTTTATCTATTTATATTAAGGATAATGAAATAAGCATTCATACTAACAGGCCTGTGGTATTCACACAAGGGGAGAAAGAGTAGTACAACAAAAAAGCAAACATCAAGCCTATCAGGAGTGACGATTTCAGTGTCATGGAGACAAGGCCTGTCTGTACTCTGACCAGCGTCAGAGGGATCGTCGCCATTTTGTTCTGGCAGAGTTGTCTTTTGTTGTTTAGAGTGATTGTTCCTGACGGTTCATCCTTCAGTTTCCGCCAAAGCATCTGAAGAGCTCGGCTGAGGTTATGGCCCTTTGATGACCGGCACTAAAGGAGAAAGTTCATTCAGTATTGAGCAGCGTTACAAATACTTGTGTATGTGTATGTGTGTGTGTGTGTGTGTGTGTGTGTGTGTGTGTGTGTGTGTGTGTGTGTGTGTGTGTGTAAGTCAAAGTCAAAATTTTATTTCCAGATGGTACATTGTGTGTGTGTGTGTGTGAGAGAGAGAGAGAGAGAGAGAGAGAGAGAGAGAGAGAGAGAGAGAGAGAGAGAGAGAGAGAGAGAGAGAGAGAGAGAGAGAGAGAGAGAGAAGGGGAGTGTGTGTGTGTGTGTTCATATGTACATATTATGTACGTGTGTGTCTGTGGTGTGTGTGTGTGTGTGTGTGTGTGTGTGTGTGTGTGTGTGTGTGTGTGTGTGTGTGTGTGCTTGTGTTTATATGTACATATTCTGTATGTGTGTGTCTGTGGTGTGTCTATGTGTGTGGGTGTGCTATTATTATTATTATTATTATTATTTTATTATTTATTCTTTTATATCGAGGATAACAGAATAAGCAATCATGTGCTTTTTTTCATCCGGTCCCCGTATGTATGCAGTTTTGTAAATATTGGCATCTGTTCCCACCGGCACACGATGGCCTACTCTTACGAAAAGCGGAACAGGATTTAACGTGTGCGCAAGATGTTCTGCGTGCGTTCGCACACGGGACCTCGGTTTAAAGTCTCATCCGAAGGACATGTGTGTGTGTGTGTGTGTTCATGTTCAGATCAAAAGTCTTTGTGACTAGTCACAACATCTCTTAGTGTCACTGAGGACATGATTATCACACACACACAGACAGTCTGTGATGTACACAGCTCTAGTCACAGACTGCTGGTGCACGTGCGCATGCGCGCGTGTGTGTGAGTGTGTGTGTATGTGTGAGTGTGTGTGTATATGTGTATATGTGAGTGTTGTGGATGTGAATGTCATGACACCTTTGATCTGGACAGACAGAAACACACAATGCGATTGTACTTTGATATGCTGATACAATTTACCAGTATTTTCATAGACATACAAATCGTTTTTACAATGTTTGAAGTGTTTAGACTAATATAAAAGGTAGCTTTCTTGCGCCTTGTCCAGATTATGATTCTAACCATTGTGCCTGTCAGTATAGTAGTTGCCCTTCATGGTATGATGAAAGTGCTTTTGCATGGACGGGACTTGACTAACAGACAGACAGACAGACAGACAGACAGACAGACAGACAGACAGGCCGATGTGCAGGCAGTCAGGCAGACAGTTTATCATTCTGGCAAAATGAATCATATTAGCCAAAGACAAATGTAATTGTTGCTTTTGTGTGTGTGTGTGTGTGTGTGTGTGTGTGTGTGTGTGTGTGTGTGTGTGTGTGTGTGTGTGTGTGTGTGTGTGTGTGTGTGTTGGGGGGTATATATGTATGTGTTTCTGTGTGTATGTGTGTGGGGGTGGGGTGTGTGTGGTGTTTTGTGCGTGCCCGTTCAAGAATGTGTTTGCATAAATACCTGGACTACATCTATGCAAACAAAAACAATATGCAATATTTGTGTTTTGTGTGTCTGTCTGTTTCTGTGTGTCTGTACATGCTTGCATGCACTCAAAGATGTATTTGCATAGATACCTGGACTATATCTAAGTCATAAAAATAATGTGCAATATATCAAAAAGCTACAATGTGTCAATTCTAAACCTTCACATCTTGTCGGCTATTCATCTTTCAAGTTGTGTCAGACAGCAGAGCACAGCAGGATTTACAGCAGACATCCTCAAAGAGAACGCGGATCAAAGTTTCATTGTCCCTCCAATTGGAGGACACTTGTCAAGCCCTTGTGCTGTGATGATGACCGGCTGTTTCTGGACTGTGGTGTTTTTTGTGTTTTTCCTTGATGCCTTTTCCTGTCAAACTGGATATAGCCTGAACTATTTCTAGCTTTCTCTTGTCATTAAAACAGCAGTTTAAATTATGAGGCTGGTGGGTTTGCACTCAGTGGCTTTCCCTGAAGACTTCTTCTGCATTTAGCTGTAAAGCGTTTGTACGTGATAGGTATTTGAATGCCTGAGCAAATGTAGCACACGTGATAAAAACCGTTATGCCTTGTGGAAGAGTAGATCATTCCGTGCCAGTAAGAACAGATGAACACTAAAAGAAAAAATAAACACATGCACACATGTGTATGTTTACACATCATTCCCCAAGTGAAAATGAATTTTTCCTGAATGGAGGGAAACAAAACAGTGCCATGTACAGAAATCGTGCCATTGGTGAACCTTGAAGCTCTATAGATCTAAGTCAGTAACAGAAAAAAACTGACATGTAGGAGATGCAAAGAGGGAGAGAGGAGAGAGAGAGAGAGAGAGAGAGAGAGAGAGGAGAGAGAGAGAGAGAGAGAGAGAGAGAGAGAGGAGAGAGGAGAGAGAGAGAGAGAGAGAGAGAGAGAGGAGAGAGAGAGAGAGAAAGAGAGAGACAGAGACAGAGACAGAGACAGATACAGAGAGAGACAGACAGACAGACAGACAGACAGACAGACAGATAGACAGACATACAGAGAGATTGAGACAGAGACAGAGAGACAGAGAGAGACAGAGAGATGGGCAGGCAAGCAGACAGACACACAAGGATGTGTAACCCTGCTCAATACTGAATGAACTTTCTCCTTTAGTGCTGGTCATCAAAGGGCCATAACCTCAGCCAAGCTCTTCAGATGCTTTGGGGAAAGTGAAGGGGGAACTGTCAGGAACAATCACTCTGAACAACAGAGAATTCCACCTAGAGAAATGGAAGTGACGGTTCCTTTGAAGGTGATCAGACAATAGACCAGGCAATGTCTCCTCAAAATTAAATATCCACCCCAAGTCCTGGGAGTTTCTGTACATCTTGGGTCAGTCGATAACTTGGTGCACTCTGTAAAAAACAAACAAATAGTGTTATTGACCTTTATTGGTGATTTGCGTTGTCTCCATAAGAAAATGGTGGAGATATATTCTGACTTTTTCAGTAACCCAACTGAATGACCATTTCCTGAGATTAACACATGCACATTTGCCAGAGTTGATGCTATAGGGCATACAGTAAAGGTAAAGGTGTCCCATAACCTGCGTGGTTGTAGGGGAGCAAGGTGTCAGAGATCTCAGCTTCTCTAGTGGCCAGCATGTTGAGAGCAGTGCCCATCTCCTCTCCCTCGCTGCTCTACCTTCCCTGAACCTAAAGATGGCAGGTACCTATTTATAGGTGGGGGAACTGGGGGAACTGTACTGTAGCCAAGGTGCACAAAGGGTCACCCATCCAATTGGCAACCACACTCGACACTGCTTAACCTTGGCTGGGAAAAGCGAGCACTGTTATCACTGAGCTATTCCGTCCCCATAGAAAATACAGACTTAGTCAAAAGACAATGTTACTATTCATCATCATGGAGGGGGCGGGGGCATAAGGGACGCGTTGATTAACAGCTTACTCCAGTCAGATCTGTCTTCAGCCTTTTACAGCAACAGCATCATGTCAACACCGGTTCAGTCTTTGATGTCATGCATCCAGCTTTTTATCTGTGTGCCCCTGCATCTTCCTCCCTCACGTGTTCCCTGTGGGACAGTTTTCCCAAGAGAGTTATGTCACATGACGTGACCAAACCACGCCACCTTCCTCCTCGTTACAACAGCCAGAGGGGGTCCCTGTGACCCAGCTTTCATAATCACATCTTGCCACACTGACTCCTTGGTTTTGTGGTCCTACCAGGAAATGCTATTGTTACATCACACTCATTAGTGTGCCAGCTTTTCCCCTTCCAAGGCCCCCATCTGTACCCTCCCACCCAAAAACAAATCTAAACTGATGTTTCATTTTTGTGAGATTCAATGCTGGATAAAACAAATTGCTAACCTGCTGCCTGTGGTTGGACAAGTCATCAATTTGTGTGAGCAAATTTCTGTGCGTTTTTCAATCATCAGTGATTGGATTGTTTTCTTCCTTTGATTATAATCTTTATGCTCCTATAAATTATTTGAGTTTATTGTTCCCTGGTTGAAATAAGGAAGTAAAGATGGCTTAACTACTGAGAAATTAAGCACTTAGAACAGATTTCCAAACATGTCCTCCCAAAAGAAAACTTATTACCTTGAAAACAATTATTTTCTAGCTGCAGCAATTGAAGCTTTTAAATTTCCGAAGCTCAGCTTTAAACGTTGACATGTGCAGATTCATATCATGAAACATATCTGACCTTATAGCCAAATTGATAGAGGGATAGTGTAGTGTAGGGGACAGGGTAGCTCAGTGGTTAGAGCACTCCGCTTCCAAAACTACGGTTAAGCAGGTTACCTAGTAGAAGTGTGGCCATTTGTGTGCCTTGGCTTCAGTGCAGTTCCCCCGGTTCACCCAGCTGTAACTGAGTACCTGCCTTCTTTAGGGTCAGGGTAGGCAAAGCAGTGAGGGAGAGGAGATGAGTGCCACTCTCAATATGCTGGCCTCTGGAGAAGCTGAGGTCTGACACCTTCCTTGTGCCCCAATGACTACATAGGTTATGGAAACACTTTTCCTTTAGTATGGAGTAGATGGATATTCTGCCAGGAATTCTCAAATGTGTGTGTATGTGTGTGTGTGTGCATGTGCACACACACACACACACACACACACACACACACACACACACACACACACACACACACACACACACACACACACACACACATATATATATATATGTATGTATGTATGTGTATGAGTATGTGTGTGATGTTCAGATAAGAAGTATTTCTAAACTTTAACCACATCTCTCTATGTTACTAAGGACATTATACAACAGTCACAGACAGTCTGTGATGCACAGAGCTCCAGTCACAGACTGCTGGCCTGTCTGTATTGTGGATGAATGCCACGATACCTTTAGTATGGACACAAACCTACAAAACAGTCAGTCAGTCAGTCAGTCAGTTGGTCAGTTGGTCAGTCAGCTTGCTGACTGAAAAAGTCAGTCTATATCTCCAGTCAATCCTTAAGGACTCAAGTCAAATCAACACTGAACTCAATAATCACCACATCTCAACGTACCCAAGATGTACCGAAACACCAAGCGTGAGAGAGGGCATGTTTCATTTTGAGGAGACATTGCCTGGTCCATTATCTGATCACCTTCAAAGGAACCGTCACTTCAATTTCTCTTGTAGAGTTGTCTTTTGTTGTTCAGAGTGATTGTTCCTGACGGTTAAACCTTCACTTTCCGTCAAAGCATATGAAGAGCTTGGCTGAGGTTATGGCCCTTTGGTGACCAGCACTAAAGGAGAAAGTTCATTCAGTATTGAGCAGCGTTACACATCCTTGTCTGTGTGTCTGTCTGTCTGTCTGCCTATCTGTTTGGATGCGGTTGCACTTTGATAGGCCACTTTGGATACCAGTAGCTTTAAGGATACACTGAGATCCATTTGTTATAATATTCTTTGACACAGCCGGGCAGAGAGACACACACATAAGCAGAATGGTGCAAATATATTGGCCACAGAAAACAGTACAAGGCGGGCTACCAAGAGGTAGACAGTAAAAACGATGAGAAGACAACATCAGAGAGTGGACTGGCCTTGAACATCAAGGAGAGGAGGAAGCTGGCTGCAAAATCTTCAGTGGTGCCCCTACGGTCTACTAAGCTATAGGATAAGTGAGATGAGGTTAGACTGACACAACATAGACTGATGTACAGACAGACGAAGAAAATGTATAGCATAGCACAGCTGATCCCCTTTGAATAACACTGTAAAGATGAGGAATAGAAGGTTATTTTTTCATTCAGTCATGTAGTCTGTTTCATCATATACTTTCTTATTGATTAACATTCAGTGCATACACCACACCACACACAGACATAACAAACACAACATACATACACGCAGAGACTCTGCCAGCCGATGTCCTCAAATTCGTCAATGGATTATATAAATAAAAAAAACTGGAAAAGTTTCCTGCAGCGAATCGATTGGCAAGGAGTGTTGACATGTAGTGTAAACTTGCCTTCCATAATATTGGCTTTAAAATAGACTAGAGGGCTCTTTCCCAGGGTTGAACGGAACTTCAATCAATAACGAAGCAAATTATCAAATTCAAGAAAATTACTGTGTAAAGAAAACGGATGAATGAAAGTGAACTCTTATTAAATAGTAAGAAATGTTAAGCACAGAAATACAAATCTGGATAAGTGAAATGAATAAGTATACACATAATAAGAAATACAAAGGAAGACAAGGATTTTACATGTGTGCAATATGTTCTGTATGTGTTCACATACGAGAACTCGGCTTAGAGACTCATCGCATGGAGTTTCAAGGGAGTGGAGCCCGCAGTAATGTTTTAGCGGGCCGGTAGCCTAGTGGTTATACTGGAGCGCTGCACCCATCATGTGTCAACCGGGATTCGAGCTCTCACAGAGGAACTTTTTGAGTGAGGATTTTTTTTCCTGGAGTTAACATCAGTACTGACTCTTTTTCCCCTGAATGTCCTTCGGATGAGATTATAAACCAAGATACCGTGCTAGCCCTGATATGGCCTATGTGGTCGGCGGGGCTATAAGCACCATAATTGGATTGGATTGGTGTGCGAAAGTATATAGAGCGTCTGTTGCATAGTTTAAAAACTGTTCTGCGTTTTGGTAAGGTAGGCCATTGCGCACCGCTAGGAACAGATGACATTTATTTTTTAAAACGCATGCACATCTCTTCTTGTTCTTGTTCTTGTTCTTGTTCTTGTTCTTGTTCTTGTTCTTGTTCTTGTTCTTGTTCTTGTTCTTTTCTTCTTTTCTTCTTCTTGTTCTTCTTCTTGTTCTTCTTCTTGTTCTTCTTCTTGTTCTTCTTCTTGTTCTTCTTCTTGTTCTTCTTCTTGTTCTTCTTCTTGTTCTTCTTCTTCTTCTTCTTCTTCTTCTTCTTCTTCTTCTTCTTCTTCTTCTTCTTCTTCTTCTTCTTTCTTCTTCTTCTTCTTCTTTTTGCAATTCTTCTTCTTCTTCTTCTTTCTTCTTCTTTCTTCTTCTTCTTCTTCTTCTTCTTCTTCTTCTTCTTCTTCTTCTTCTTCTTCTTCTTCTTCTTCTCTTCCTCCTCCTCCTCCTCCTCCTCCTCCTC